>JABJVR010000797.1:0-20434 GCA_025773905.1 Chitala chitala
CTTTATAATACTGCTGCATTTCCTGTCATCTTATACCATTATTGGCTTTGACCCCAACCTGCTGTATATTGAAGATTTTTCCACTACCATCAATAAGAAGGTCACAATTTCAAAATTGCAGTCCTGTTAAAGTTAGGATGTAAAAGAACCTGAAGCATCTTATGTGTGTGTGTGTGTGTGTGTTTCTGACACACACACACACACACACACACACACACACACACACACACACACACACACACACACACACACGCACACTGATCAGCCATAACATTGACCACTGACAAGTGAAGTGAATAACATGGATTATGTCATTACAATGGGACTTGGAAGTGGATGGGATATATTAGGGAGCAATAGAACATTTTGTCCCTGAAGTTGATGTGCTAGAAGAAGAAAAAGTGGGCAAGCATAAGGATTTGAGCAACTCTGACAAGGGCCAAATTGTGATGGCTAGATGACTGAGTCAACTCAGTGAACTGGCGACAGGGTCATTTGGGGCCAAGGCTCATTGATGCATGAGGGGAGCGAAGGCCAGCCTGTGTAGTCCAATGGAAGCGCTACTGTAGCCCAAATAGCTAAAAAAAAGTTAATGCTGATCCAATGGAAAAGTGTCAGATCACACGGTTTGTTGCACATGGGGCTGCATAGACACAGATGGGTCAGGGTGCCCATACGGACTCTTGTAAACTGCCAAAAGCATCTACAATGGGCACATGAGCATCAGAACTGAGCCACAGAGCAATAGAAGAAGGTGGCCAGGTGACCATGTACATGTGCGTCGCTTACCTGGGGAAGAAATTGCACCAAGATGCATTATGGTAAGAAGACAAGCCAGTGGAGGTAGCCTGATGCTTTGGGCAATATTCTGCTGGGAAACCTTGGGCCTTACCATTCAGGTGGGTGTTACTTTGACATGTACTACCTACCGAAACATTGTTGCTGACCAAGTACACCCCTTCATGGAAATGGTATTCCCTGATGGCAGTGGCCCTTTTCAGGAGAATAATGCTCCCTGCAAAAATTATTCAAGGGTGTTTTGAGGAGCAAAACAACAAGTTAAAGGTGTTGACTTGGCCTTCAAATTCTCCAGATCTCAATACTATTGAGCATCTGCAAGATGTGCTGGAAAAACAAGTCCGATCTATGGAGGCCCCACATCTCAATTTAAAGGATCTGCTACTGAGGGCTTGGTGCCAGATACCACAGTACACCTTCAGAGGTCTAGTGAAGTCCATGCCTTAAAGGGTCAGTGGTGTTTTGGCAGCAAAAGGGGGACCTACTCAATATTAGTTATTTGGTCGTAATGCAGTGGTTGATCAGTGTACATGATACATATAAAAATAATATAAATAATTATGTTAAAGAAAAAAAAATATATTTAGAACCATAACTGATCCACTACCAGAATGCATGTGAAAGCATTAGTGTACTTCTGAAGTGTAGTTCATACCTGTTAGGTGAAATTCTAAGAATGTGACACTGGTTATGATGAAAATGAAGAGTAGTTATTCACATGTAGCTATACATTTGAAGAATCACATTTTATAAATTATGGGGAAAGTATGACATCAGTTAGCGCTTGTCACACGGATTATTCCATCACCATATTGTGTTGATATATTCTGAGCCTTGAACATCTGGCATAGCTTGTAATTGACTACCAGGGTCTGAATCAGACAGCTGGGAATTACAGGAAATCAAATTGAAACCATGGATGCATTTTTCAGAATACACCTACCCGCATTAGGACATTAATTTTATATTTGGCAATTCGATAACCTGATTGCAAATATCACAAAAATCAATCTATATTCATGTTTCAATTGCGTTCTGACTGATAAGGGAATAAGTAAATGTACGATACCATTAATTCCCCAGATTGCATAAAATTTGATGTCGAGACACTTGTGTGCAGTTGTCAACTGTGCTTCCATGTCAGCCCCGTGTGGTTCAGCTTGTAATTAATATGATCCTCATCCAGTCACTATATGCTCCAATGTGTTGAGCATTTATTTGTGTTCATTAAATTTACTTAATAACCTGAGATGGTACCTGGAACAGGACAGAGAACGTGATTCGTTGTGCTGCCTGTCAGTTCGCCATGGTTCAAAGAGCTCTAAATTAAATTAAACATCAAAATATATATAGCTACCAATAGCATCTAGTTCATAAAGGTATAAATAAAAGGTGAACATTAGAGGTTTTGAAGTGTTTATTTTTTTTCTATATTAGTTGCCAGCACATTACATGTAAATGATTTAATTCCACTGTGACACATCAGAGACCAACAGAAATGCATCAATACAGGGCATAGAAAAAAAAATTCATTACATGTTCTTTTTTATTTCTTGTTTGCATAAAATGTTGTAATAAAAAATAAATGTAAAAAATAAAAACAACTAATTACAGAAATAAATTCAGGAATAAAGTGGTAAAACATAAAAGATGTACCTGTGCTCAAACACTCCTCAAATTTGTTTAAAATTATGTATTAAATTACATAAACGACATCTAAATTCTTCAACCAACAGTCATATGAAATATTTCTGGACTTTGAACATTACACTTCCCCACCCAAAATAAAATATAAATGATATCAGATGAGATATAGATGGAGAAAACAAAACTGCAGAATTACTATTTAAGGTGTATTTAAATATGTTGTTAATTCTGTATTAGCAAACAATCTTAGAAGGAGGAATTACAGTCCTGAGCCAAACTCATCCCTTAACTGTTCCTCATCATACAGTCCTGAGCCAAACTCATTCCTTAACTGTTCCTCATCATACAGTCCTGAGCCAAACTCATTCCTTAACTGTTCCTCATCATACACACACCTTTATAACCACCTTTCTGTCCTCATTACAGAGATCTTCTCAATGCCATGTGCTGTTCTGAGCAGATGTGCTGTCTGAGTCCACTGATGGGAAGCCTTACCTTCTTATTCACCCTGCCCTGTTTCTTCAGGACCCTGTCTTTCGTTTTGGTTTGACTTTAACTGGATATTCAGACTTCTTGCCTGTTATCTGCCGTAGGGTTTCGGGCTGTGGATTTCTGCTTGGTTATCAGTACAGATTGCTCTCCAAATGATCCTGCCTGTGACCGTGAACCTCCATTACCCACACACTGTGGCTGATTTATGCACAAACATTAACCCGCTGTCACACTCTAAGGGAGCCGCTTGTCTTTCTGCACTGTAAGAGGTGTGTCATGGTGTCAGAAGTGATTTGTCCACTGAAATATGTAGGCTACAATGACAGGCTTCCTGGTTAAATCAAACCAAGAACAGCATCTTTTCAATTAATTATAGAGCGCTGTTTCCAGACATCTGTTTCAGTCAGTCATCTTCTATGCTACTTAATCCTGGTAAGGGTCGTGGGAAGCCTGGAGCCCATCCTAGAACACATAGGATGCAGGGCAGGGGACACCTATGGCGGGGCGCCAACCCACCTCAGGGCATACACACACACACACACACACACACACACACACACACATATATCAAGCTAACCCACATGTCTTTGAACTATGGGAAGGAACCAGAGAACCTGGAGAAAACCCAACAAGCACAGGGAGAACATGCAAACTCCATGCACACAGACCCAAGGTGGGAATCGAACCCCAGGCCTGGAGGTGCGAGGCAACATATATGTATATATACGAGGTGTATATATTTGTTTTATATGGTGTAGTCACAACTGCTTTAGTAATGTACATAGTAATGTAATGTACTTTAGTAATGTAGATACATTCAAAATGTATTATTTGTTCACCTGTGTATGAGCAACAAAGTAATCAATTCTTCTTGTTTCTCCTAATATAAAAGAAACAAATTTTTGGATGTGAAAACATATCTAAAAGGGATATGTTTTCAGCATTTTTCAAAATGGTGTTATTATGCAAAATCGGACTGCACGATTTCACAGCAGGAGCACTTCTGAAGCTCTGTACATGCAGTAAACAGAGTCAATAATGCAGAGAAGGGAGCACCTCTTTTTTGTCCAAGCTGGTTAAAACCTGTTGAAACACAATATGGGTATCATTAATTGAGGTGTGTAGCAAAGCAAATTGGAAACCAAATCCACCAATACATTCCAGTCAAGTGAGACCTATAGCTGCACCAATTTTTTTTGGCTCCTCAGTTCTTAATATTGAGGTCCTTCGAAGTCCCATGTTCCATTTTAACTACATACTGTCCGTTTATGGGCTCAGCTCCATCTCATCAGTTTGTAAATGATTAATGTTATGACTATTACTTATTTCCTGCATTATAATTTAACGCAGCCTCTTCATATGCACAGCGGTGTGACTTGGACTAATGAAAACAAAGAATTTAAAAAGAAGCCACATGACGGGTAACTGTTACCCTGCATCTAGGGTAATAAATCGCACCTCTCTCTCTTCTCAGACAGTTTGCAGGAGTAAAACTGAAAGCTTTATGAAGTACTGAAACCATGTTATGTCTAACTGAATACTAATATTTGTATCAGTAAGCAAATATAATTGCTGGCTTAGTTAAATGTGGCTGTGAATTCTCTAAATGGATTAAAATTGAATTTAGGGTCACTTGGTATCAAAACTATACAAATAAAAAAGGATCAAATTTAATAGGACTCAAACGGATTCTGTGTAATTCTACTGGCTATCTTGAACTAATGTGAAAGGCCTAGTGGTGGAAGACAGAGACAGGGTAGAGACAGGGAGGAGCCGGCTAATCTGACTGGGAATTGTCTTGGGGAGCCCATTGCTGCAGACCATCCTTTTCTGTCTGGGAAAAAATGTTTACACAGACCTACAATGATCACTACATCTCAGTGTGTTGTCTTCCACTAATACGATCTTCTTGCTTTAGAAGCTTCAGCTTGTCCTCTTGGATCCCCCGAGGTATAGATGTGTTAGCTCAGATCTCGGTCAAGAGTCAGAGAGGATACTAAATTAGGTGACAAATGCACACCTGCCTTGGCCTGGTGCTAACCAATTTTTTTGTTCTGCTCCTCAGTGCTTATCTTCATAGTGGATGTTTTTAACAGGCATGTTTTATAACAATTCTTCATCTTAAGTTAGATAAAGTTTGCTTCCTGTAAATCAGCACATCTGTCATCATAGGTTTTTTAAAATGTGTGCACACTGAGACTGAAAATTGAACGAAACTTTCACTACATGTTAGACAAAAGGCGTCTTTATGTAAGGACCAAAACAATCATATAATCAGAACATAGATTTCAAAGTTACTAATATTGTTAACGTTTTTCTCAATGAATGAATGAATGATAGTTATTCATCCTGAAGGAAATGTATAATGTTAACAGCAGCAGACAGAAACAGTGCAGTGACAAGCACATTACGCTCCCAAAGAAACAGAGGTATAAAATGTGCAAGTGTGTGGTGAAACACAGGTGGATGGGTAAAAACAGAATGAGTTACTAAACATGAAGGTTACAGATAGAAGTCACAACTCTTCTGATTCTGACCAGAATCTAATACTTCGTATTTTATATTCAGCATTTGATTGCTATTATTACTATGTTGTACTCAAGATATGTTGATATTCTCTATGTTAATGTGATGCTCTTCTAATCTCACTAAATATTGCATCAAAGCTCAGCAACTCATGATCTTGAGCAGAAAATCACTGAAAATCTATGGTTACACATTTTTTCAATATTTTAACAACCTGTAATTTTTGCAAATGGAACTCCGTGCCACCTGCTCTTCTGTGAACAAGAGGGGCATTACCACCGATCACCCTTACTGCTTCTCCCTTATCACATCAGGGCAGGTGGAGGGTGGCACAGCTGGTGCTGCCACCCAGGGTTTACCAAAGAAGACTTGCCACTTAGGGCAAGAATGGGTACAAATCACAAAAAATAGCAAGTTCTTTGATAGGATCTATTTTTGTTTTCATGTTTTTTTTTGTTGAAAGATTGAACAGGCATGCTGGAAAGCATGTGTGCTGCAGCCTTGTTTTTGTGCTTCCTGCTCTGTACTTGTGACAGCAGGAGCTGAGGAGAGACAGAAGAGAGGGTCTTTCTGTCCACAGCAGTCTTCTGTAGCCCCTGTCTGCATTTCCAGACCAATCAATCTTCTGCTGGGGAGCCCAGACAAAGGCACATGCTCTATTATCATATTATATCTTGTGCAAAGTCTATGCACAACATTAGATGTGGGAGCACTTGAAGGAGCACAGTGATAATGAGCAGAGCCAAAGGCAGGTCAGATTTTACTGATGGAAATGAGCAATGGATTTACTGTAATAAACATTCTTGAAACATACACCATTTCAGATGATGATGGTGGTGGTGGTGGTGGTGATGATGGTGGTGGTGGTGGTGATGATGCTATGACACGTCACTGAGGATGAAGCAAGTTTGCAAATACATCACACTCTACTTAATGGGTATAGATTTATAGCTGTTGACTGGCAACAACGGACCCCTAAACCTGGGCTTTAGTATAAAGCTTAGTAGCTTCCGTATGTTCCGATGGCCTTTCTGGGTATTTATCCTTTCTTTGGTCTCCCACTAGTGGTTTGGGGAGGTAAATCCCTTTTTTAGCTAAATGGTTTGCTTATTACATGGTTGTGAAATATATTTATTAAGCATCAATGTTATTGTAGTTGGATGACCCGTATTGTTCTGTGATAGTTTTGGGTTTGATGTGAACGTTCGCACTACCAAACAAACGGACAACACAGTGGCACGTTTAGTGACTGGATGAGGAGCTGTGAATTTAGAAGTCTACCAGCTTTGAAATCTACTAAACATTAATATACATCATCCATTACTACTAATGACAATCATAGGAAAAGAGTTGAATCCCATTCTGTTGAATCTTATTGGGACCACTATGTCAAAGCATATTGTAATTCATTCAGATTGCCTTAGTTAAAGGATCTCATTCCAAACAATGAGCTCTGTCTTAATGCTGGCGACTTGAATTCACATTCTGCCACAATCTCAGTAATTTGTACCACACAGATCTCACCTTGAGGTGTCTGTATAATTCCAAGTCAAGGTCATACACAGCAGGACCAGGCAAGGGGTTAGCAGAACCCACCTAGCCTATAAAAGGGAAGCGTTAAAGCAAGGTAATGTGTTAAATAAATGTATAGTTCTGTGCTTTCAGTTCAGCTTTAATAGTTTTCTTTCTCCTTAATTCTGTTTTTTAAATTATTTACTCAAAGAAGCATGTTTTAGGAAAATGCATTTTTCTCTGAAGATATGCCTGGCGCATGGAGAAGAAAGCTGTATCTCTTCCAGTGGTACAGTTTAAGATGCCCGTCCCCTGAGGTTTCTTCTGTGTGTGTTGGTTTTCTGGAAACTGGAGATTCTACAAACTTACAAGCACTCATACATCTAAGTTCATTTATTTGGTGTATGTTTATGTCCATGTTAATCCTTCTTGTATTTTGTGTGCTAAAGAATATTAGACAGTAACAAAGTCATATCAAAGTATGTTAAACTCCCTGTAGATAACACAGTATCTATTGAGGCAGTTCATAGTTTCCACAGTGCAGAGAAACAAAGATCAAATAAAAAAGCATAATTTCAAACTATATAAAGTTCTCTTGCTATGTCAGACCATTGCCCTTAAACCAATTGCAGCACTGCAATTATCTTAAGAAGGGGATCAATGCAATTTGAGCAGCATTTTGCTTCTCAGTATTAGTTGCCGATGTTCCACTATATCCTATACAGAGAGCATTGATTAGTTAATGAACAGACACCACTAGCATTTCAATACCTAAGAAGTCATTTTGCAGACTAAATACAGTGTGCATGTCTCTGTGAATATGAATCTGAGGTATTTAAAGTTAACCTCTCTTTTATAAGGTGGGACAGTAGTGTGGTGATTAGCACTGTTGCCTCACACCTCCAGGCCTGGGGTTGGATTCCACCCCCCTGGGTCTGTGTGTGTGGAATTGGCATGTTCTCCCTGTGCTTGGTGGGTTTTCCCCAGGTTCTCTGGGTCTCTTCTTCCTACAGCCCAAAGACATGTGGGTTAGGTTGATTGGTCTCTCTAAATTGCCTGTAGTGTGTGCCCTGTGGTGGGTTGGCTCCCTGTCCTGCACCCTATGTCTGCTGGGATAGGTTCCAGGCTTCCTGTGACCATTGCCAGGATTAAGCGGTATAGAAGAAGATGATTGACTGTCTTTTATATTACACATCTGAGTTCTTAAAATTATTAATCATTTTACAAAGACAAGAACTAATTACTAATCTTCTAAGTGGCTAGTAGAGACAGATCAGCCATTTATTGCACACATTTGCTTGTATGACAATAACTACATTTGCAATAACCATAAAAACAATTACTCACAACAAAGTAGAAAGGCAGTAAATTACTGTAGAACAAGGATCAATTGTATGATAATTTTTTAAAACACCACAATCGTAAAATTAAGGTTTTACAGTCTGCAGTGGAAAATACTATAACGTATTTATAGTGAGCAACTGGGATTTGCATGTGTTTCGTCAGAGAATCTACTGCCTTGGAAAACACACCATGATCAAAAAACTAGTTATGATAACATCCTGTCTTGTCACCTGTCACCGAAAAGTAAGCACTTCTCATCCTGATCACAGGCCCAGCTTATCTGTGGAGGCCGGACAAAGGAAATTCATGAAGTGTCAGCCTTCTGTCCTTCAGGCTGCCAGCTTCCATTATTTTGAAGCATCCTGTTTTGAGAGACTCACCTGAAACGAACCATAAATGTAACGCTTGTAAGACTTAAAGAAGACAGTTATCATCTTTCAAACTGACTGAGTCATTGAGGTATGTAAATAAGCTCCTTATTTTGCCGACATCATTATTAAAACATTTTTATTACCGCAAAATCGTGTTAAATCAGCAAAGTCGTGTGTCATGCTTGAAGTGATTCATTACTATGGCAACGAAACACCAATCACAAGCCTCCATTAATGAAACCCACCTGGCCTTGATAGAAGTACAGTTTGACTTATAATGTAAACAGTGCCGACTTTAGGCATAACATAAGTGACGCAAACAGCTGCTTAGCCTCAACCCCCCAGAGCAGGGGGCTCCAGCAAAGCCTACAGAAAAATACAATAAGGGTAAGAATATGTAGCTGGAACCTGCTGATCCATGTCAGCACAAGACAACTGAAGCAGTTGTTTTGTCTTTCTAATCACCCACTATTACATGATTTACAATAGAATCTCTTAATTGTCATTATAACAACATACAAATAGTTCATGCTGGGTCAATGAGTTGTAACGTATTCAGGAACTGCTTTGAAGGGACAACCAAGTCAGACTCTGCTAAGAGCCAGTCCTGATTGTATGTCTGTGTTTACATGTGTTAAAGTTTGCCTTTAAATGGCATACTTTAAATTGTATACTCTTTGTGATATTTCCTTTGGTTAGATTTTACGTTGTTTTTTTTTCTTTTGGTGTATTCAATTTAAAAGGTCTTGTCTCCATGTTGTGGTGATTTTATTTTTTTTGCTAATAACGTTTTTCAGTTAGTGCAACCCAGGTGTCCTTTCCATTCTACTACTGTGGCAGACCTCTGCCCCACAATCCACCGCAGCCTTTATTGAGAACATCAGGTTAAACAGTCTTCTTAAAGGTACAAGAGCAGGTCCACCTAGGATTTGAACAAAGACACCTTATAATGCCACTTGCTGCCCCTTATAACCATTTAAGACCTATACTTTACAAAAGCAAATGAATAATGTGACACAATCCAGATGTGTTATGGAGTTAGCATATCAGAAAAGCCCTGTGCATCAAGGAGGAACATACAGGACAGGCCTTTCTTTAAGAGACAGGTGTTTCTCTGAGGGGACATAAAGGACATGTCTTGCATTAAGAGCTAGATGTTTCTAGGAGGTCACATATAGGACAGGTCTTGCATTAAGAGACAGATGTTGTCAAGGAGGTGACCTGGGTGTCCTTTTATACCGGTCAGGGGGACACACAGTAAGACATCCACTTTGAAATGTCAGGTGCTGGACCTGAGGGATTCTTTGTGCCTACAGGGCAGGAGAAAATGCCTCAGGGGCAGAAACAAATGCCTCAGGAGAAGGGAGGGAAAGAACGACAATGAGACATTTTTTATAAAGACACTTGAAGCAAAACTAACAAAAACCTGATTAATTTTCTCCAAGTGTTCTGTTTATTCACGACGTTTGATAGCCAGTTACAGTCTGTAGGAAATGAAGTACAAGAGGAAATGTAGCAGATTCTGCACATTTTTATACCTGTTTTAATTTCTCCTTCTTCAAACAATTAACTAGCATGTTAAACGTTATATTACATTGTAGCAGTTGGAGACAAATTTGCCGATTTGTAAAAAAAAAAATTACATGCACAGGGAAATTTGTTTGTACTCACAATTATTCAAAGATGTCAGGAAATTCCCTGACACCAGCCTATTACTGACATGTCTGTGTACCTTGTTTGTACAAAGCCAAAGTTTTTCCAGTTCCCACAGCTGAACTGTCAATCACTCTAACTGACCCAAAGTATATATGTAAATGCCAGATTCTTTGAAAAACAAGCTTTTCCTATTAAATGCAAATTATGTACACATTGTACCAGTTACATGCAGAGCCCAGAGAACTAGAACTTGCACATCTTACTGAAGGACACACCTGGTTTGTAGGTGTAGGAAACTTCTGCATCCCAGCCTGATATTCTACCCATTGAGCCACCAGGCCACTACATGGACATTTGCTTACAATGTATAATTTATAATCAGTGAACCAGTACGCCAATCAGTTTTTCTTTTATAAAGAAGTAGAATAAGTGACTCATTTAAGGGAATTTTCAAAGAAATTACAGTATAGGTATTTATTAAATTGTGTGAAACACATCTTGAATAGAACAAGAGGCAAGATGGTGCATGTCTTTATGAGGACATGGAGACATCTATAATATCCATAAATAACAATTTTGAAACTTTCACATACAATTTGTTACTCTGAATGGTCTTCCAGTATAAGCATTCCCTAACAGAGCAAAAAACAGCCATTAGATGACAGGCTAGAAGGAAAGTTTGAACGAAAATGACCGTTAAATGGTTTCGATGGCAAGACAAAACAGCATCTCAACAGATATGAAGGAAATGAATTATAAGGAAAATTTTATTTTTTTCAAAATGCATAGCCCTTTGACAGAAAAACATGCATGTGGGTGATTTAGATATTACAAGGACAGTTTATCTGAGATTAAATTATTTGCACTGACCCTGTTTTTAATCAGGAACAGCAAGTAAAAGTAGCAATAGGAGCTGTTAAGCACAAAAAGTAATTTACCGTATCACAGGATCTGACGACCTTCCGTAAAGAGCTTAACAGGGACTCGTGATTGCTCCGTCAGGACTGTGACCTCAGATTTATTCCCTAATGGGACATTTCATGACATACTCACACCCCATACACGCCCATATGCAGTACACACACCACACACTCACCACTTAATCCACACTCATATAAACACATAGATACACTTCAATGACTCTCTCTCTTTCTCACTCACACACACACATACAAACAATCTTCTCCCCATTTGATTAAGAAGATATTAATAGACTTGATGGAAACAGTACAGTGAGGACAACCAGTCCTTCTAAAAGATGTAACCACTATGTTTACATTGACAATGTAGCGCAACAAGCAGGGGAGTGACGTGTGTCCGTTTGGGAACATTGTAGATGAGACGTGCCGCTGCACTCTGGATTATCTGGAGAGGATATGTAGCAGAGGCTGGGAGGCTGGCCAGGAGTGAATTGCAGTAGTCAAATTTTGAAATGACTAGTGCTTGGACTAGAAGCTGAGTAGAATATCCTGTGAGGCTTGGTCTGATCTTCCTGATGTTGTAGAGGGCAAACCTGCAGGCCCTGCAGACTGTGGCGATGTGTTCGGAAATAAGATACAGAATATTCCGGCAAATGTATCAATCATCTACTTATTTTCAAAACACGTGCTTATCCTGTGGCGATATTCGGCAGCAGCTAGTGTGATGATCCTCTCGCTATGGGAAGAGGAGGGTACATTAATATTTAAGTCCCTTTCAAGCCATTTTCCATCTGTCAGGAGGCGTTTCCAAATAAAGCAGAGTATCATTGTACACAGCTGGCATGTAGGGATATTGTCTGGTCCTGTTAATTGGCATTTAAAAACCAATTAAATCTGAACCGTCTGCGAAAATATTGACGCGTGGAAATATTTACAGTACGTTTCACCTTGAAGAGACACGCTTGAAAAGCAGATAATTGACAGTCTTTAGAAATTTCAATATCATCTCAGGTTTCCTTGCAGAAATTGTTTGTTATTTAAATGTACTACTTCTCAGGAAGAAAGACTAATTATTTTACCAATCAGTTATTTTAACAGCAACAGTTTAAATCACTCTTAACATCATTTGTTTTATGTCTATGACTAATTTAATCTCAAATATGAAAAATTAACAAGGCACTGAAGAACATTAATGTCAGCTGCAGTTTTGTATGTCATATTCATGTACTCATTCCTTTTCAGAGCCATTGTAGACCAATGGTGAGCATACAGTGTAATTCAGAAAGATAGGCAGGAGTAAAGTGGAGGGCGATCTCTCATGTCCGGACATGCATAGGAACAGCAGGGTCTATGGCAAAGTGTCCAATCATGGTCCTGGAGGGCCGCAGCGGGTGCAGGTTTTTCTTCTAACTAGTTCATTCATATTAATTTGACAACTATCTCAGGAAAATATCAGTTACATCGTTGCTTCTCTGTATTCTTCCCGATCATTTGCATATGTCTGTACTTAGTCGTCTTAATCATTTGAGCGAAAATAAGTTACAAAGGAGAAAGTTAAATGTGAGTCTCTTGTGCTTTCAGATCTGTGACAAATATATAAATCACACATTACAGTGTCGCTGTAACTGCAGAATCAGAGTACAGATTGTCTGGATAATTTAGCATGGTGTTTTATTCAAATCAGGAATAAGTAATCGCTTTCAAATTGTAATAATAAATGAACAGCAGAAACATGTGCCAATGACAAAGAATATATAATCAGGAGCAGTGACTTAAGGCCGTTAGTGATCATTAACAAAAAATTGATAAAAGATTAAAGTATATCATAATTGTTAAAAAAAGCTAAGAAGCAACATCAGCAAGTCCTCGTCATGCTTTTAAAATTCTTTTAAAAAATGAATAAAGCTTGTTCAGAATTTCTGGATTAATACAATTATATATAAGAATTATACAAAAAAAAGTCAATAATGGTCAATTGACATTAAGGGTCAATTAACAACAGAAATTGGCTGAAATGAAACCTGCACCCACTGTGGCCCTCCAGGACCTTGATTAGAGACCCCCGGACTCTATGGAATTACACTAATTCCCCATCTTCAGATTGTGGGAAAAAACCCAGAGATAATTTTGCATGGCATTTGTAATAGGGGCGACCAGGGCTCAAACTCACAACCTCTCAGCCCGCAAAAAGTTACCAGACAAGACAATTAGCCTGCTGAGTTAAAGACCCAAGTCCCTTGCTGAGAGGACTACTTGCACTCTCGTCCTGACTACCGGGGGATTCTCACTAACCCTTTCACATCCATTACACATGCATGACAAGAACAAACAAACTCTACAGATGGACATACAGACATTGCACAGATGAAAGTACAGACACTGTGCAGAAGGAAGTACAGACACTGTGCATAGAGACGTACAGACACTGTGCAGAGGGAAGTACAGACACTGTGCAGAGGGAAGTACAGACAAGTTGTCCACAGCCTTACCCTTCACTCCCTCACACTCTATGTCTGAACCTTTCCAAAATACACTGTGCTTGTTTTTCTTGTTCTACACCCCATCAATCCTTCCTTTTATCTGAGCCTGTATCCCACTTTGACATTGTTATGGCATGTTAACATTTTGAGCGTGGTCTCCATGGTTTTGGGAATCCACAGTAAACAAAGGGATCCCACGGCAATCCATTCACAACTGCCTGCAGTTGTATTTTGACATGTGTTTATCATGGCCATGGCATGCAAGAGTAGATGGAAACATCACTCTTATCCATAGAAACATTTTTTAAAATCTTTCCACTCTTTCAGTCAGACAGAAAGAGAAGGCATTTCCTGCATATACTATATATTATCCATTCTGTGTTAAAGCTTACAAATTATAATTGATCATTTATGCAGGTTAACCTTAATGAATGATATTAGCATAAAACAGTCAGAGGAAGGAAGGTGGCTGATTGGTCCCTTCACAGCCAATCAGATTTCCATGTTTCTGACAGGCTTTTGTGCTGTTTATTATACCAATAATTTATGACAAAACTCCACAGAGGTCCTGTATGAAAACTCTGGCTTCTGTAGGTAGCTACTTCCCATCAGCGATCTTGGATTGTTACAATAGAATCGACAAACACAAAATATATTAAGGAGAGACTGATATATTCTAACCCTGAAAGAGGTTTAGCACAATGTTTTTGGCCCTACAGTGGCAGATCTGTCACAATATACAGGTCTGCTATGTAATGAGTTGTGAAATAAGATGTTTGAAGACAGAAGTGATACTGTGTACAATCACCTTGTCACCGAACCTTGTCTAATAAGGAACTAATACAATTACAGGCAACATGTTGCCTGTGTAATCAGATATTAGATATTCTTTTTGTTTGCTAGTTTTAACAGTGTTTCCAGCACACAACATGACATCATGATGATATGTGGAGGGTGCAGGATTTATGGAAATGGTGGTGGGGGGCCGGGTAACCAGTGCAAACAAGACACTCTGATTTGTTATTGGGTTTTCTTGTCTTTGACTGGCAGGTCAATGGTGATAATGTTGATAAGAAGAGTGAGTGTCACAGCATTGGAACCAGAGCTCTGTAATGGGAAATGCAATGTACCGTCACCTTGCAGTTTTACTGTAATTACATAAAACATATAAAGTGATTTTGCACTGTTTGCACTAAATGTAATGCACTTTTTTTCTATAGAAAATTGTCTGTTGAATTTATATAATGGTCTAGTAAATGTATTATCTCAAAATGAGGATGACATTTTCACGCCTAGTCAGTTTTGAGAATGGGGGGGGGGTGTATTTTTGCAGCTTGTTTTGGATACACCATTCTGTAAGGACTCGTGTCAGACAGTCACAGTCCACAGGGGATAAGTGTCTTTGGTAAAGGACACAGAAAGAGTCTGAACAGCAGACACTAACCCAAGTGAATAAGACGTCTGCTGCTTCTCATATACACCCATTAGCCTTAACATTTTGATCATTGACAGGTGAAGTGAATAATATTGATAATCTTGTTACAATGGCACCTGGAAGTGGGTGGCTTAAGTTAGGCAGCAAGTGAACATTTTGTCCCTGAAGTTAATGTGCTAAAAACAGAAAACATGGGCAAGTGTGAGGGTGTGATCGACTTGGGCACGGGCCAAATGATGGCTAGACAACTGGGCCAGAGCAATTCCAAAACTGCAACAAGTGAGATGTTTCCAGTCTGCAGTGGTCAGGACCTACCAAAAGTGATCCAAGGAAGGAAAATTTGTGAACCAGTAACAGGGTCATGGGTGGCCAAGGCTCACTGATGCACATAGGGGGCAAAGGCGGGCCTGTGTGGTCTGATCCAACAAAACGTTATTGTAACTCAAATTGCTGAAAAGGTTAGTGTCAGAACACACAGTGCATTGCAGTTTGTTGTGTATAGGGCTGTGTGGCCGCAGATTGGTCAGGGTGTCCATGCTTACCCATGTCCACCGCCAGATGTACCTTCAATGGGCACATGAGCATCAGAATTGGACCAAGGAGCAATGGAAGAAGGTGGCCTGGTCTTGTTGAGTCACGTTTTCATTAAGATCATGTGGATTGCTGGGTGGATGTGCATCTCTTACCCAGGGAAGAGATGGCACCAGGATGCACTATGGGAAGTAGGCAAGCTAGTGGAGTTTGAGGTGTTGACTTGGCCTCCAAACTCTCCAGGTCTCAATCCATTCAAACATCTGTGGGATGTGCTGGAAAAACAAGTCCGATCCATGGAGGCCTCACCTCGTTTCAGGTGTTTTTATTGACTGTGTGAGTGTGCAGGATTAGGGTTAGGGCTGCTCCCACTGGTCTTTTTTATGGTCAGCTGTATTTATTACACACTTATTATGTATGATAACTTGCGTAATGGCTGGTCCATGGAAGATTATCTTACATGAAATTGGTCTGCGGTGCAAAAAAGGTTGAAGACCGCTGACTAAAAAGGATCTGCTACTGATGGCTAGGTGCCAGAAAGTGCAGCATATCTTCACAGATCTAGTGGAGTCCATGCTTCAATGGTCAGGGCTGCTTTGGCAACAGAAGGGGGACCTACTATATTGGGTCATAATGTTATGGCTACTGGTGTATTTAATGTTTCATGTGGACATTTGGTACATGCTGCCATTAGCTTAACACTCATTTCTATGTAGAATTAATACCAGATACGCTACTCTGTCTGCATAGCGAAAAAAAATGTATATAGTTTTTGCGTCTTGCAATGAAGTAGCTCTCACAGCATCAAGCCTGAAGTGAGACTGTAAATCATGTGCAAAGGAAAGCACAGTCCCATGAGAATAACATGGCACACAGTGCTCATGTGGTCACATCCCTGCCTGTCATGTTCCCTCTGTCCCCTAGATGTCGCCCTTCCTCCTGTCCTTTCCTTCCTGTTCCTTCGTTATCAGTTGCTAGCCTTGTGTCGTTCAACCTATCGGTTTGCCTTTATGTACCTCACTGGTTTGTTTGTCCTTTGCCGGTTGTTGTAGATGTGATCTTGTAAAGTAGTTGTTGCTGTAGGTGTGCTATTGTAAACTAGTTGTTACGTTCTGTAATAGCCTAGTGCTGTTCCTCTGTTCTTTATAGTTTGGGTTTAGTTCTTTGTGTTCCCTGTAGTCAAACCTTTGTGACCTGCTGAGCCCCTTTGTTTATAAACTGTTCTAGCCTGTATTAAAGCCTCCCTTTTCGCACATTCGGCCTCGCCTCTCTTGCCTGTCTGGCACAAACGTTACACATGTAAGGGATACCCTGTAGTCCTGTTAACTGTCACTTCAAAACTGATTTAATATAAACTGCCCATTAGAAATATTAAGCTGTATAAAACTGCTGATAAAATTCTTGAATAATTACAGTTCAAATCACCTCGAAGAGATACGTCTGAGAAGCAATTAGTACAGTTGTAAAAAAATTCCAATTTCATTTCACAAATTTTTCTTCTGGAAATTGTTCGCCTATGTTCCAGTGAGCTATTTAAATGTGTTACCTAAAGCAACAAGTTGTTTTGTTAACAAACAGAAATGAGCACAACTGCTTTTCCTGTTGCATTACATTGGACTATGTGTGCTGCCTGAGGCTGGCCTTTCTGTGCCGGGATGTAAAATGGAAACACGCTGGTGGCCTCTTCCTGTTGAAACTTTGTGTGCAATACTGAACAGTTGTATAATCTGGACTGTAATGTTTAAATACATTTTGTGCTGTATATGTTTGCATACAGCTAAATATTAATCAAAAAAGAAAATTAGGAAACAATGAAAATTTCATTATGTCAATGCAAACACATTTTGTCAAAAAAAGTAAATAAAGATCTCTCCAGTTGATGTAATAAAATAAATCTCATTAAATTTAATCTTTCAATCTGTTCTCAGCACTGAGATCCCACAAATGTAGAAACACTCAGAGTGCTTAAGTGTTCAGTCAACATTCCTGATTGAGTTCACGTCATGCAGCAGTTTTTGAGGTGCTGAATAACAGAGAGAATATATTAACCACAGGTACAAATGCAACCTGGAGAGAGAAGGATAGGAGGGGGATGACATAACAGAAACATCTCCAAAATAATAAGGCAGTAGTTTCTGACAAAGGCAAGTACACCCCTGCTACCAAAAAAGTTTCTCCACCAATCTCTTTCCACAGGAAAATTTTGAAATGGCACATGTAAATTTATTACAAACTGTGTGTGAGGTGAGAGGGAAATGTAGTGTTTGCTTATGAGCACACTCTCACTGTCAGCTGCTACAAATGGGCATCCAGGGACATTTCTTGTCATGGCACAGAATCCTTCCCACGCTGCATTGCATAGAAAAATATTAATTTTCATGCTGAGGAACACATTGCCTCATGTTAACACACATACAGATTTTTGGGTGATATGCAATAGTACAAAAACAATGCTGCCATTTTTTTATTATGTACTTGAAAATATTATGTAGTAAAAACAAAATCTTTTCTAATTAAAACAAGATAATTTTGTTATTAGAATGAGATACTTATCCCGTTTTAATGAGATAAATATTACGTTACAACAACAATTATCTAGTTCAAATGGCATAATTTTGGACAGATGACAATAATGACAGTCTTCAGTTAGGTAGGACTAGGTTAGGTACGCAAGGAGATGTGCAGCAATAGTGACATGGCAGATGGTAATTTATTACAAACTGTGAGGTGATATTCCTGCTGTCTGAGCCCTCACATGAAATACCTAAAAATCCTTGTATCCATGTAACTTCAGATAATTTACAAAACAGAATGACAGTTCGATGAGGTCTGCCTGATCTTGTCACCTGCCCAAATTGATTGATTTACAGTGTCTGCGTAGAGTTTGCATATGAATGACAATCCCATCAACATCAGGTAAGGTTACTAAAATGTTGGCATGGTCACATGACTCAAGAATGTAATCTAAATAAATCAATTCTGCCAATAGGGTCACGCTGTAATTGCAGATCACTAAGTTTGACCCCTCTGCACTACTGGAAGAGATGAAACACAACAGGTTGGAAAGAATGTCACATGCACAAAATTCTTGTTTTAATGAGATGTCATTTTAATGTGACATTTATCTCGTTAAAACAAGAAAAGCATGTCATTATAACAACAAAAACGAAGAATAAAGGGAGCAAGGAAACCCTAAAGGAACAAAAACCTAAATTAACTAATAACAAAACCCCAAAAGCAACACAAGAAAACAGGACACACCAAGTGATGTAACACCAGTAGAACACCCAGCCTGATGAAGAGACGAACAGGGAACAAAGAACAGGTGTAAACACTAAACAAAAACAATCAAGGAAATGAGGGGGCGTGGGCAGACATTGAGGACATCAGGGAAAACTGTGATGTTGCTTTATTTACATATACAATATTAAAACAATGTTTCTTTCAAATTTCCTGTCCAAAGCAGAAATTCTGTGTTTGCGTGCTTTTAAAAATAAAATAAAAACATTTTATTGCTGAATTCAGTGATATTGCATTTTTCAGAGTAAAGCACAGAATATGTTGACAGCTGGACTTTCCATAAGTTCTGTTAATACAAAGTGTTACTTTATAGTATAATGGTGTTTATGTTGTATGGAAAAACAAAAGAAAGTAAAAGACATGGATTGAAGACCAACCCAGATAACCTGTCATGACCCCGAGACGTTGTTATGCTCTATCTTGTCTATATAACTATTGTCATTACAATCCACGTTATTTTTGTTTTCGGATTCTTTCTTTACGGCTATCAAAAAATAAGGGCAAAAGAAATTAGCTTTTTTTGTAATGAGAAAGACAATAAATATGTTTACTGTCTTAGAGCCTCCTGAATGTAAGAGTGTGCTTGTAAATGTTTCGTTTACTGCTGACACTGAATCCCTCGCTCTGAATTGCTTGCAGGAGCTCTGGGGTCACTCCAAAGAGAGCCCTGTAAAATCAGAGAATTCAGCTCCGGCACAGTCTCAACAGTACCCACACCGGTGGGATAAAACTGTTTGTGGAACAGATTGTGATTAAGCATTTGATTTGTGCACACCCTTGATGAAGAAGGCCTGCCATTGGCATTAGATATGTGGCACATCAAAAACACAAGCTCGCCCCCCCACCCACCTCCACTCCGCCAGCTTCAGAGTTATGATACTCCAGGACTCTACCATAAGTATGGGAAAGGCACACTGGGTGAACTTAATACTTTATGGGTTTAATATTCATCCGTATGAGTTCCACGTACATTTTTATATACACATTAATGCAAAAAAGCCATATCTGCATTGCATATCATTTCAAAATATTGAATAATCATTTAAAGAAAGTATTAGCAACCCTTAGAATACTTTACAGTATTGCTGATCATTTTTAAATGCCTCTAGCTGAGTGTTAGGTCAATTTTATAGGCCGTCTGTAATGTTTTTCTCAATTCTAAACTTTAATTTAGAAACTATGAATTTTTTTTTTAATTGACAAACTCTATATATACATATATAAAACACTGAGCTTATATGTTGCACTCTGTGAAAAACAGTATTTGTATCTGTAACACTACCAGGCAACTCATCCATCCATTATCTTAACCGCTTATTCCTGGTGAGGGTCGCAGGGAAGCCCAGAGCCCATCCCAGAGCACATAGGGCACAGGGCAGGGGACACCCAGGGCGGGGCGCCAACCCACCACAGGGCACACAC
>JABJVR010000798.1:0-18106 GCA_025773905.1 Chitala chitala
TATCAGCATGTCAACAGTATCATCTTTCCTTACACATAGAATCAGGCTGTTATTCCATGAAACTGTCTACACAATGTGAGCACACCCCTTTAATTTTTCCTACTGCCACATTTTTAACACTCTTCGAGACTTAAGGAAGCGGAGAAGGAATATGTATGTGCCTTCACTGTTTAAACACTATGGCCAACTGGTCTTGTGGAATTAACACTGTCCAAGAACCAGCTAAGGTGGCAACTAAATGAACTGTGCCACGTGACCCTAAGACACAGGGGACTTGTTCTTATGTAACATTCCTGCAAAAAGTCTTCAGCTTAGGTATTGCACAATAAGAAACAAACAAATAGTAATTAACTGCATATAATTTCTTGTAATTTTCTATGCTAATGGATTTATATCAATAATGTTTTTGCATTGAAGTATTTTGACAGTTTAGAAAACAGTGTGTCCATCATTAAATTAGGGCAAAAGATTCTTAATGCACAAATGTACACAATTCATTGAGAAGGTGAAGAAAGAATGGATGTGCTTTTAATAGTACTGAATGAGACGTGACAGGAAAAGTTATGTTCATGTGCTGTGCCAATTAAACACTCTGCCGATTTGATAAAGAGTGGAAGATGGAAGTGAGCCGGATAGAAAAAGCAGAGTAAGACAAACAGAAAGGTAGGGAGGCTGGAGGAAAGGAAAATATATAGGCTGAGATAAGGGAAATGCCAGAATGATAATGACAACAGAAAAGGTAGGGGAGGGAGATAGGGGGGTGAGGGGGGTGGAGAAAGACAGAGTGCAAGTAAGGAGATGACTTTTGTTCTTGTGTTTTTAATATATATGCTCAAAACAAGTTTGTATGTATGTATTTGCATTTATTCCACCAAGGACAATCCCATACAGACAGGAGTCCTGGAGTTATGAGGTTCCATCTTGGGGGTAGGGTGGTGTTGTTGGATATACAATTTACAAACTAAATGTCTTCTGAATATTATTGTTCGTGGGGGTCTCTACAAAATATTAATGCTGAACATAACAGGCACATACGTGTCTTAAACTTTATGATTATTTAATTTAGTACGTGTGATGTCCACACACTAGGTCGGCCAGCCGCTCTGGCATTTGACAGAATGTCCAGATTACCAGTCCGCCTATGCATACAGAGGTTCGCTTCTGTGGAGTAAGAGGACAGCCTGAGGACAGACTAAGTATTTAGGATATTTAGCACTCATCAAGGCTAAAATGACTGTTTTAGGAAGGGCTGTGCCTCTCCTGTACATAGTCTGTGAAACAAGGAATAGTTAGACCTGGAGGCTATCCTAAGAACATGGACCTATTTAAGAAAATTACACTCACGTCTTGAGAGGATAACCATGCACTGGATGGGAAATAAATTATTTTCTTACCTTTGAATAACAGAGAAACCTGGTTACTTTAGAAGAGCTTTGCCATTGAAAATGTACTCGTTAATTTAAACCTTCTGTAGGGGTTTCCGATGTAGGTCATCGCCTTTGTGTTTCTTACAGCTTCGTGATGAAACATTCTGTGCATGTAATTTATGTACAGAAAACCTTACCTTAAGTACCATACCAATGACCCCTCCTTCCCAACTCCAGGACCCCCCTGTCCCATCAGGGTCTGAGAAGAATGATTTACTTGAGTATAGAGCTGACCCAGAGAGTTGGAGGACAGAGCTCCTGATGGATGAGGTGAAACTGATGACCACACGCTGATTTTTTTCTGCCCATAATCCACCAGAAACCTCATGGCTTCACCAACATGCCTGTCAGGAAAATTCTGATGTCCTCCAAGTGCTGCATGATTCTTTTTTAGTGAAGTCCAGAAACAGTATCAACACAGACCCAGGGCTTGATGGACCAGTAAAACATTAAGAAAGGAATATGACCCACCATCTTCTTTATATAACTAGTCTGTTTAGTGGTAGTGAAATGAAAATTATCAGAAATTAACAGAAATTAACAGAATTTAAAAAAAAAAAAAAAAGGTCTAACCTTGTACAAAGACATTTTCATCTCTACCTGCAAACAAGTGAAAGGCAAGAACAGGCATTTCAGTGATTAAATATTTTAGAATGCTTGAAAACACGTACCACCACATCAGACATGATTTGTGAATTAAATGTTTTATAACAGCTAACCTCAGAATGTGCCTACAGTTATACAATTATCGATCATTGCCTTGAGTTAATGTATGGAACGGGTGTTGTGTAGGTGGGAGTCCTACTAGCTAATGTACGAATATGTATGTGGCTGGATGTAACTTGTTCTGGAATCTCTGCATGAGGTCATCCGCAATCTTCGGAATTTATGGGTAGATCAGTTAGGGATTGTCTTGCAAGTTTATGCTGTCAGAAGCTTTAATTCTTTGAGAACTCTGGAAGTGCTACGTACGGTTATCACACACGCTTGTTTTTTTTTTTTTTTACCTTAAACACATGCATATTTCAAAATCTTGAAGCTTGATCTTTCTCTGTGAAAAGCCTGCTGGTACCATAGCCAGTACACTATATAAACATTTCCACCTTCTTCTTTTAATGGTATGTCTTTTACCTGGTGCTCCTCCCTCCAACACTATGGATTCCATATGTCCAAAGAGTAATTTTTGTTTTTGACATGCAGCCGCCTGGATGATGAAGTTATAAACCTGGGTGGCTTAGCCAGGAGAAGAATAGCACCCTGTTATCCACCCCTCCAGGCCACAGATGACAGAACCTCCATACACATCGTGTTCTCCTGATAATCCTGAGAATCTCCACTGCACCTGTGGCTATAGGTGTGTTACCTCACTCTCCACTCAGCACTATTATTGATAAATGACCCCCAGGCAGGGGCAGCTGCTCCTGCCCTTTGACCTTTGCTTCACAAGAAAAGAGTGAGTCCTCAGTTGGAAATGAATGTCACGCCACCTAAAGGTCTACCACAACACGACACTCAGTTGCTACTCCAATTAATTTGCCTGCAACGATAGGGACAATCAGAGAATTTGTGCAGGAGGCTTGTCTTAGCTAATGTCTCTGCCTTGGTGCTTGTTGATCCCTAATTGTGAAATTTTTAACACAACTGGGAAACACTGGTTAGGATGTGTTCAAGGTCTCAGGTAAAAGTTCATTCAGGAGAACTAGAGGCACACAAGAGCTGTAAACCTGGGAATTCCCTCTCAGGTGGCTCCTGCTGTTAGAATTATTCCTCCTCATGTGGTGACGCGGCAGCCAAAGACAGTCCATAGTGAGCTGCTTTACACAAGCCCTACCTGACTAACGGCCAGGTGTGCATGTGCAGACATGTGCCTGCAGGTGAGAGTCATCGCCGGAGCTCGGCTGCCCCTTGTGATCTGAGGATGATGTCAGGGGCCACGAGCGGCGACGATGACAACCAGCCCTTGCACGTCCGCACGAAAATGGCACATCTGCACGCTCACCTGCAGTGACGAGAGCTGAGCTGAATTACTGACTTAACAGATTCCCTTTATAGAACAAACATTTGCTGGAGAACACACTACTTTGCGCTCTGACACAGTACTGAACACAGTCATAGTAGGATGTACCAACAGTATGTGCTGTGGAGGCAATATGCAGTAAAACATCAAGGCTGTCTGTCAGTTGTTATTGAAGAATCAAATACACTTTAACAAGAAGGTATAATAGCTTTTATGGAAAGGAAATTGTTTAAATAAGCTCAGAAGAAGCTGGGGTGATCATGCATTTGCTGTTGCTGTTCCTAAATTATGAAACACCTCATCACCTGATCTGTGCTCAGTAACCGTGTTATCGCTCTTCAAAGTCAAACCGAACACTTATTCACTCAGGCCTGTGGTACCTAGTAGAGTTTTCACTGTACTTTTCTCATATGTTATCTTTTAGTTCTTTGTTGTCACTGTTTTTTTTAAGCTTTGTGAAACACCTAGGGCACCTTTGTGGTTGTTTTTAGGTACTATGTAAATAAAGGTTGACTTGGTTTGATTTGACTAGAATAGGACAACAGAGTCAGTGTTCACAGTAACACTCAAACACAAGGCCAGCTCTGAGCCGTGTGAGCTCACACAGCATGACACCGTTTGCATGCCCAGCTGTTGCATTTATCCTATCTAATTTACGTATTCATTTATACTTCTGCGCATTTAATGAAATGATTGACCACAAAGATGCTGCATTCTACAAGCAGAAAGAAAATCACCAATTTTACATGTGCCTTTGTGTGCCTTTGCGTGGCATGCAAATGGTTCTCAACTGAAACTGTAGAAGAACAAGAAACCAGACAGTATGTGAGATGCTGGTTAGACTTTGTGAAAAAACAGCATTACTTTTCAGGGATGCTACCCCTGTGGCCCTGGATGGTGTGGAGTTATAGAATGGACATTCCTGAAGCTTGCTATGCCTCACCCGACTATGCATCTGTTCCTCACAACTTCAAAGGCACTTCTCGTGCACTTTCTGTCTATCCACACTGTTTCTGTACCCCCCCCCTTTTCTCTGGAGCCAGATAGTGCTGTTTAGCTTTTTTTAATGTCTTTATTTATAAACAATGACACAATGAGGTACAAGATAAGGCAAATGATAATGTTCAAACAATACGTGGCATGGGGTTGTAAAGTCCATTGAATGCAGTTTAAATTAGGTTACATTTGGTTAAAATACTTAATGTTTTTAATTGTGGTGCCATATTGCTTAAAATCAACAATAAAACAATGAAAGCAGGGTGTGGAGTCAGTCCATTTTGATTTGTAGATGTGGAATTTCCCTATGATTGTCATCAACTGAATGATGTAAGAGACATTTGCATTCATTATGTTGTCCATTAGGTACAGCATTACATCAGATACACCAATCTGTACATTATTTTTACATGCCCACCCAAAATATGGTACAACATACACAGTGAAAAAATGAGAAATTGATTTTTTGTGTAACTTGCAGAAGCCCCAAGAGTAATCTGTGTCCATCTTAAATCTTTCCAGTACTTCTTTTGCTTGGTAGATGTGATGTAAAGTCTTAAAGCCTGTTGTTTGACTTTTGTACTAATGTAATATTTACCTGCATGAGTGTGTTGCTGCTATTAGGTGTAATAGCAGTGAGCGAACAGGTGCAGGCCCCTCCCTGTCAGCCCTTTACGGGCGTGTGCAGTCCAAAGAGGGATCTTCTTGTCTTCCTCTTTTGTTCGTTTTTCCATTCTCTCTCTCTCTCTCTCTTCTCTGTTTATCTTTCTGCCTCCAGCGTTCCAGCGTGTGCAAACCTGGACCAGACCTCAAGCGCAACACGTCCTTGTGTGTAATCAGCGTTCTCTTTTGCCCCTTAGCTTCTTTTAAAGTGACACACGAGTGAGTCAGCAGCATGAGTACATGGCTTGCTCTCCTATGGTGAATTTTTATATGCTCGATGAAAATGCCGAACGGAAACTCTGACACGGCTTGTTTGGAAATGTTGGAGCACTGAAGAACCATCCGCGAGCCATCCGCGAACGATCCGCATGGTTAAGATCCAGCTAGATCACGTTAAGTAGGGTCCACCTATTTGTAGGGACACAGATATTGCCTAAGGTCGGACATATGAATCCACGTTACCGTACACACTAGTATTCGCTATGTCCTTGAATCTATCGCCTTCCATATTCGTTAAAATTCACAAAACTTATTTAAGCCATGCTTTTAAAACCTTGTGATTGCCTTGCTAATTATGGTTGATGTTACAGTCCCTCATAAATACACACACATTTGTAGGGTTTCAGTGACCACAGGCTGCCCAGTGTCTTGATTTATTCCAGCTGTCAGTTTTCATCCTAAGCCCCGATTCAAATTGTTAATAGAAGAGGGGAGCTTCTTGTTTCTTAACAGCCATGCTATCGGGATTCCTGTGTCTCGCTCATCTCGGTGCATCTTTGAACTTGAGTGAACTGTAGTGCCCCTGAGAACATGAAGGGCAAGGCCAGTGTGTGATCAGGCTTGTTCCTCTAGATCACCTCACCCGCTTTGACTCATTGTACAGGGTAGCAGAGCCAGAGAAGTGTCAGCATGTAGTAGTCTGCCCCCATCAGAGTTCAGTTCTAGGGCCCCAAGTGTGTGTGTGTGTGTGTGTGTGTGTGTGTGTCTGTGCATGCGTGCGTGCATTTGGCACATGGGTTTAATAGTTGGTCTTGCCACAACACTGCCTGCATCTTTTAACACCCGTTCGCTTCTGCCTCTCTCTGTAGTGGATAATGTTTGGTTATCCTCTCTTGCTTAATCACCTTATTCTGTGGGGCGTTACGTTCCTACCTGCCTTCTCCTCTCCAAAAATCCTTCTGTCTCACCTCTTCCCCTCCTTGCTTTAGATTTAATACCTTACGTAACACTGTCACAGGACAATCCCCATACATGCCATCGCTATGGTTATGAAATAAGCCCTTAAGGAGGATCTTTTGTGTTTGCAGCGGGTAGGACAGCTTGGCACTCTTGGGAAGAGCTCCATCTATGTAATACCTCCAGGCTAAATGCAGAACCCCAATACAGCAGCCCATTGCTCTGCAGAAACACCATGCACTGCAGTTTTTCTACAGGAACAGCAGCGCTCTCACTGGACATGAGAGGAGGAGAGTAAGATGAGCAAAGGACACACCATTAATGTGTTTCCTCAATCCAGCCTCATGAACAGGAACTGACCTATGGCTTTATGAGCGCATCATGTCTGTTCAGTGCTGTGAAAGAAAATAAAATATAAAAATGACTATGCTGGCTTCATCACACCCTTCTGGGGGAGGGTGTGGGTTAGTCATATTAGAATTTGCTGCCTCTTAATTTTTATGAATTTCAAGAATGAAAACCTGAGAAAGGGGAACAAATGGAAAAAGCACAGCTTTTAAAGCCTCGGCGTGATTCATCACACTTCAGCTGTGGGCTGACAGAAAGGGTGTGGGGGGGGCAGTTAGAGGGACTTTTCCTTACTTGGGGCAGTTCTTTTGTTTCCAGTAGCAGGAGGGAAGTTATTTTCAGTTTGTTTGCCTGTTGCTGAGCTAAATTAGCTGAATCAGCCTCTTCCATTGACGAAATGCACAAGGGCTGGCTGGGGTCCAGTGGAAGCTGCCTTCATTAACCTGGCTGTCCATCCCCTCGGGGTACCTGTAGTCCCCACTTTTTATTCAGCTCTTGCCCCCCTTTCCCCCAGGGGCAGAGGTCTGTCACCCACTCTATCGGTTCCAGATTCCAGGCAGGACGGCTTTCATTTCATTCAACATTTATAATCTTTTAATGCCCCCCCCAGTTGGCTGTGTTCTCCATAAGACTGCCCAGATAAAACCAAGTTTCCATGATGTCACTTTATGGTTTTATTCCCCTGATCCCTCCATGCCCTGTTCTGTTGTCCTTTGTAAACCATGAACTGCATCAAAGCAAACTGACACAGAACATTCTGGACTTCATGAACATGCGTGACGGTAGTCTTTATAAAATAAAAAGCCAAACGTGGTTTATGCCTCAAGAAAAGTTTTCAGTATGAATTGTTTGGTATTTTCCCACATATAATACCACTCAAAATGTAATATGTCAATAATCCAGTAACTTTTTTACTTGTTGCTTTTTTCAGATTGTAAGATTTTGTAAGCTTTAAGGTTTAATATTGCCTTGTGTCTTTGTTAAGATGCAGATGGTTCTGAGCTATTCCTGCTGCACAGTGATCCACAGTTTTGTTTTTGTTCTTACTAGCTTCTGTTAGTGCTCTCTGCTTTTATTTAACTTGAAAACTGCCCTAGCTAAACACTGGTGACACTGCAGCATTACAACAACATTATGAAAATATTCTACAATATTTTGGATGTTTTCCACATTAACTGTGTGACACTGCTATACTGTGTCAACTCTATCAGCAGCCATTCACTTCACATCTGACCTTTGACCTGTGCTTTAATCACTCTGTCCCAGTCTAACTCTTTTCAAGGACCAGGCGAAGACCGTCTTTCAGGGCCTTCACAGTCAGAGCCTGCTTAAATCTTCTTCTTCAAAGATCTGACTACAGCAAAAGAAAATGGATGACCCTCTGTCTTTCCATCACAATGCATAAAGACCCAGGAGAGCAAAGACCTTGGCATTTACTTTTGAGACCTGAGCCTTTTGCAGAAGCTGGCTTTGAGGGTTAACTTTGAGGGAATGGGCTTTACAAGTGCCTCCATCACTTACTGAACAATGGACAGGGCGACGACTTCCAGGAGCAGCAGACGCTTTACATGGAAACAGCAAAACTGCGTACACAATACCAGCAGAATAATACTATTTAGCATTAAAAAGGATTATCTCCCGGACAACCTCCTCAAAGAGAAACCTTATCTGGTGCTTAAGAGAAATTTACCTGATGTGTAATAAGCTACACGATTTATTTCAGTATTTTTCATCTTATCCTACCGTAAACATTATTACATTTAATATGAGGCATTGACAGAGTTCTAAGTTCAGAAACGATTGCCAAATGTTTTATCTTTCTATCTTGCCAGAATTTTTTTCAACAAGTGTTCAGGGGACCACCCTTCTGTTACCTTCTGTTCACAGTTACTTTATTAAACCTCCTCCCACTTTATCCGATTGTACAGAATCATAAATATAAAAATAGAACTACACAGCATTGTCAAGAGGCACTACTTGTATTAGGTTGTTAAAATAAATTGAATGCTGTAGAATGTAAAACTATGTAATTAAGGTGTCATGCCTGAAGGTAAAAGGGAAATAAACACAGCACATCTGTCTATTTTATTTTACACACAACTGCCTCACTTGTTTTTTTTTACTCATACACCCCCCCCCAGAACTCACACACGGCTGACTTCCCCTTATCACCCAGCCCCACGCACACACAGCACCTTGCATGTTCCTGCAAAGTCCTCCTTTAATCAGACTTCAAACAGAAATATTGGATTTGTTCTTTTTTTTCCAAATCAAACAGAAAGGTAGAAAGCAGAGAGCCTCACAGGAGACGCATGTTCCGTAGCTTTGCAGAGACCCTCTTGCGCACGGAGGGTTATTTGAAAGCCCTGACGGGCGCCGAAGCCTCTGTGGGGAGGAACTGTCATGTGTCCGCATGTGAGGATAAAGGAGCCTCTTCACATCTCTGTCAGACACCTCCCCATACTGACATGCTGCACTGACATGCGTCACGCTCTGCAGAAATGGATGCCAGTCAACATGTCTGCCGATCTAGGCGCTCTGTACCATACCATCCCCTCCTGGGTGTTACCAGACATTTAAGGGGCACTTGGCATAATGGTTAAATGCAACCATTACAATAAAATAGCTTGAGCCTCAAAGTCAAAAAAAGGTTTCGGAATATTATAGGAAATTATTATAGGAATAGGAGTGTCTCTGTAATAAATATTCCACATATATTTTTTAACTCCATAATACTTGTGTGCTATATTCTCCAAAAAAACGTGGTCAAAATCGTAAAATGTATATTTATTATTTATCAATGTCAGACTATAATATAGTTACTTTTTTAAATAAAGCAGACCTAAACAGTACACTGCCCTTGTGATCACCTCAAAGGCAGCCTGGAAGAACATCTATCCTTCAGGACAGTGTTGCTCCTGTCACCTCAGATTTCATCTGCTGTAAACTCAAGATTCTAAATAAGAAGGTTTCCAAAAAACGAAGTCCATAAATCAATGCAGAATGTACACTCGCTGTCTGGCTGAGGCCATGCATGGTCACCTCAATTAGACAAGCACTTTGCTAGGGCACGAGGAGGAAGCGGTATGGCCCGCGGTTTCCTCTCCCGGGCTTCTCCCTTAGCACGTTTCCCACATACTGGGTTCACCTTTGACCTCTGACCCCTCTGAAAGGCTACACTGCGGGAGACCACCCAGAAAGGATTCTCAGCGGGCCTCTTGAGGGGGCACATGGACGTAGCAGTATGCAGAAGACAGTTCTGTTAGAGAGGGTGTGCTTGATGTTGACGCTGAAAGAAAGATATCAACGGTGCGGCAATGGATATGGGAGAGGGTGTAGTGGTTTCACTGGGCCAGAAAATTGAACAGCTGGGGATTTCCAGACTTGTTATAAACCTGACATTTTCTCCTAAGTGCAGGAGCATTCATTACCCAGCACCCCTGCACTCCATCTGTGTTCAGAGGAGGAAAGCTTACATGTAGCTCTCGCTCTGTTTACGTGTCTCCGTGTGTGGCAGCAGCGTGTCATCCGTAAGTAGACAAAGTCGTCAAATGCTTTGAAAACAAATGGATCGTGCTGGATATCCAGCAAAACTGACCCCACGTTGACCTGTAAGACATAAATTGCACCCAAAGCGGTTAGCGCTAACAAAGCGAGATTCTTTAGACAGGATGACAGAACCACATACAGGCAAGACAGTCGGTGTTAAACCAATCAGAGTGCGAGAAGAGAGGGCCACCATTTTTCAACATGACACAGCAAAAGGTGTTGAATGAGAAACAAGTGTCCGTAGCTCCGGATTTCCACCATAAATCTCCACCTTGTTCAGCTGTCGCAGGGGACATCCAGGAAAATCTCCTAGTCGTGACAGGACCCCCAGAATCGCTCCCACATGTTGCTACTGCGCTCACAGGAAACCCGCGGTGTCCAATTGTATTGGCGTGACAGGAAGTCTGCTACACTGAGCCCAGAATTAACGTACTGAGAGATTCGCGGAATACCGGATTTCAAAACAAATACAACAAGAACTAGCTTTATCCTCTGGCTTATCTTACAAGGCACCCCCACCCCCTCCTACCCAACTCCAAATAGACGTATTGTTCATGATTGCTTACGGCCCTCAAGAGCCAGTTGACAGAAGCCCGAGTGTGTACAAGCAGAGGCAAACACCCGGGCAAGCCGCAGGGGGCCATGGGGGGCCACGGCAGGTAGCAGGGAGGCCAGCCGAACAGCAAGTTACACATGACGCAAGGCTGCAACAAAGGGTGCAGTATGTAGCTCGCACAGTTCAGCAACAAAATCTGGTGTCCACCACCGCTTACTGGTCAATGGAAAAGTCCAGTGTGAGAGGAGCCAGAGTTCGGCAAAAATATAATCTCTGCTTGTGCATTTTAGCAGCAACAAAATCAAATAGCAATAAACTCTCTGAAGCTGGTGAGCAGCAAAGTAGTTAAGAACAAGGTTTAAATAACGCAAAAAAAAAACCCATGAAAAGATGTTGCTGTTAAAATCTTCACACACTTAATTAAGTAATAGTAAAATATACCGTTATATAATTACTTGAGTGTTGTTGGCAGCATACATTAGCTAAAATATGACAAATAAAATAAATGGTATTAAACTGTGCTGAAGCAACTTTTTCCACTTCAGCCCAGAACCAGCGGGCTGAACTGGTGACCGTGAAAATATTTACTTTCTTCGGTGCAATATTTCACTCCTGCTGTTTTAGCATTCTTGCGTGTTGCTGTGTACAATGGGGCTTGGTTAAATTAAAGCTCTGGCCCACCCAGGCAAACAATGCATGGCCACAACACACAGCGGCTTTCTGGGTGAACACCTCCTTTAGCTTTCTAAACTATGTGGTTTGGGACAGAAACTTGAGTGGAGGAGGGGCTGATGGGTTGTCTGATGGGTGTACATGCTGGCTGCGACAGCACGCATATGTATTATAAATTATGAGATTAATATATGGCTCTGCAGGAAAGCCTCTCGTCAGACTAATGTATGTGGCTTTTCAGGCAACAATGAGACTCAAGGAGGCTGAGCTAATGTGTTCTGAGCTGGATTTATTCATTTTCCACTGCAGTTAGTCTGACTGACAAGTTCACTGTAGCAAGAGAAAAATATATAACAGTGATAGCAACTTAAAGTTGTCTAGTCTGGTACTTTTACAGTGGGCTGGTCCAGGCTGGACCAAGAAGTGTTGTTGGAGTATTGGTGTAAAGGATGGTAAAAGAAGCTTCTATTTTTGGCTCTGCTGCCAACTGAGCCAGTGCTCTCCTTGGGTGTCCCACAGGTAAACAAAAGAGGATTTTCACTTCACAAATTAAACGGTTGGTTATGGGGGTGTTGAACATTAAAGGCGACAGGTCTGCAAACCGCTGACTTTAAAGACAGCTCAGGGTCTCATTAAACAAATCTCATCCACTCATCTTTGGACTGGTGTATACAACTCATTCTTTACTTTTTACAATATTCATCAAAAGTCACTGATATAAAGAGGGTAAGATACAAAAGCTCACTAGGTTGTTGTGACTTACAATAAGCACTTGAAGTTATGCAATAGAAGCTATTCTGAAAAAAAGCTTAAAATGTGGTCTACCAGCAGCAGAAAACCACACCTTGAGTATTTTACTGGCGTTTTGTGTAACACATCAGCTGTGTAAGAAGGAGTGCTCTCCACTCTGTGTATCGCTCTGTGATAATAGCTAGGTCGGAACAGCACCTTCCAGTTATCTCACAGCCACCATTCTCTCGTGCCACCACTTTAAGATCGCAGAGGCACTGTGTCTGTTTTGTAATTACTTTCATTAAGTAGAAGCCCTTGTCTTTAACAAATGCATTGTAATGATTTAATTGTATCTTGAAAAATATCGTTGACAGAAACCCAGTTTTTCCCCAAAATTAAAGGATACCCCTGGAATCGAGTCTGTAATTTTCTTGCAACAAATTATGATATTTAACTGCTGCACCACCTAGTGTTCATTGTGAAAGCACTTCAAGAGTCTTATATTACAAAAACAGAGGAGAACTCCAAGCAAACAGCTTTGCTTACGTCATTGAAAAAAGTTAAGGGTGCCAGATGGTCCAAGGTCACGAGTCTCCCACTCCTCACCAGGTCATCGATGCAACGCGATCACCTGAATGAGTGATATGAACAGTGCTGTTGCTCACTGACACTCAATACACTTCTGTGCCTGGCTGGTCTCTCTCTCGCACTAATAGCAACACAGGTCTGAGCTGGGAGTGTCATGCTTCTGTGTTTGAGAAGGCAAAAACAACTGTACTTTAATTCTGTTGTGCTTTCAGAGACAATAAATTATGTGTATTACACAACCAAATTATAGCATACAAGCTGGTTTTTAAAGTTATAAATGGAAATCGGGATACGACTCGGCCTGAGTGCAAACATCACTCCATTGCCATTGCTGAAGAAGGTCAAAGGTCAAAGCTGTTTCTAAGTAAGTCCAGTTAGAGACAATTTAATCTCATCACACAGACTTAAACGTTGAGCTGGAAGTCCAACTGTTCTGATTGGCTGGAAGGACATCACTCTTAATGACCAGAAATGTGCTTAACAACAAGAAATCTGTCAACCTATTATATGAAAATTCTCTGTATTGTACAGCTTATTATGACCTCTCTGCAGTTTTTAAGTGCCCATTAATTATCAACAGCTTTTTTGCATATTATGTAGCAACACAAGTGCTAGAATTTAACTGTCATGTTACAATAACACAGCTTTTGTTTACCAGTTGCTGCACACCATAGTGTCTATAGGCACCAAGTTTGTTCTGTCTGTTTATTCTCTGTTTTGACATATCATAAAGGATGGCCTCTGCTACTCCTGGTGGTGTAGAAATTATTTGAACCCCACCCAGGCTGGTTCTGTGCCCAGAATAGATGACTAAAAGCTACCACCTTCACCTGAAGCAAGTGTGAACACACCGCAGAGTGGTACAGGACAAGAACAGCCCATCTGGACAAGACAAGGAAGACACCCAGTCTAAAATGCTGGAAAATGATGCTCTTCCCACTTTTACATGTGTATGTATTAGCTGGTATTAAAATGAATATTCTACAAAACTAATCACAGCCTCCTCTGAATGGTGTTTAGTGGGAGATATTTCATGGCAAACAGACGCACCAAGACTGCACTGAAAAAAAGAGGAGTTATTTTGACTTAATGAGCTGTACTCTTCAAGACAGCCCAGACAAGTAAAGAGTGACAACTTGCCCAGCAGGGGGGACAAAAACGTCCCGTCTTTGCCCCCCATGGCCTCAGCAGGACATGCTTCACCCCCTACAAGGATCACAGGTGTGTAGGTGTGATATCCTCTCTGTCTACACTAATCCACAGTTCACCTCTGCCCTTCCCAGCTTCACACTCTGGGGTAAACTCAGCATCTGTAGCTGATTGTACCTTCGGACCAGTTTGGGTCAGCTGTCAGTGAATGTATTCATATTCGTACTGCCTCTTGCTTTGAGGACTGCGTCCCTGTCCACGTTCCGAAAGACACGTCTCTTCAGGGAGCACCTCAGAACTTGAAACCTCACCTTTATCATCTTTGCTTCCTTATTACTCCATTGTTGTAAGGCTGTTTGTTTGTACATGTTTTTTCTTGTTTGTACAAAACTGTACATTTCCCTTTTGCTTGTATGACTTGGGTGAGGATTGCTTGACTTAATCGTGTGCACTTTGATGATAGGACAGCACTTACTGTCAGATTTTATGATACTGTTTGACCTCATTTTTGACATGCACGTGTGCTCTTACTCATTGTAAGTCGCTTTGGTCAAAGGCGTCTGCTAAATGAATACATGTAAATGTAAATATGTATATAGATATACAGATGTGTAACTTGTACTTCTCAATGTCATGCTTGTGCACTCTATACATCTAACACTAAAGACTATGTACTGGGACATGCATGTAAGTCGTAGGCTGTTTTGTCATTACTTCACTCTTCGCTATGTGGAACTACTTTCATCGTTTAATAACTATATACTGACAATGGAGAACCAAATAAATACTATTAACTGAAATGTATTACTTTTGAAATGAAGATTACATTTTAGTCCAATCATGAATCATCAGTAATTTGGGTTCAGTCTAAGCTTGCCACAGTGGTTTAATTACATCCACTCATTAATATCAATTGTACATGATTTAAGGGGATCTCCAGCTGCTCATGTTCACAATCAGTACATTTGAAGTACGATGCTGAAGTGGAGGACTTTTCCACAGATTACAGCTCGTGGCAGTACCATGCAGTCATTAAAACACAAAGTACAGCCCCACCAGTGGAATGTAATTCAGCTATAGGGAGAGGTATACCCACAACAATCTGATGCGGTACGACCCTGGCCCGCATCCAGGACTCATCACATCAAACTCTCTGAGAGGTTACGCAATCCCCTCCTATCAGGGCAGCGCAGGGAAACCTGGAGATCACAGCTCTGTGAAAACCACGAGGGAGAGGCGAGGGGATGAGTGCGTGCCACTGCTGCCACAGTCCAGCCGCAGCTCGGACATCAAGGGCCGTACCTCTCCAGTGCTGCCCTTTGAAGTCAGAGAAAAATGCAAGGCTCTGCTTGAGGCTCAGGCTACAAGCCAGCAGGTGTGCTGTGAAGCAAAGGGGAAAATATGACCTAATTACTAAAGTAGGCCACCTCATGCTCCTGCTGCAGGTCTCACACACAATCCCATTACACAACTTCTTCATGAAATATAAGTTTACCAGTGACTTACAATAGAATATCCTTTATTATCCTTAGAATATCCTTTAGTATTCTGAATGTTCAGTTTAATCAAGTTGGTGTATTTAGCAAACCTTTGCTTAATGATAAGGCAGCCTTTTCCTTAGGATGTAACCTTCAACAGCACTGGCTCCTCAGCAGCTTTTGGTGTAGACAAGCTTTGTCCCAGACTAATTTTTTGCGTCACCCTGCAAAACTCTTGTTCCGTCCATCAGTCAGTTTGTGTATGTTCCTTCAGCTTCAGAGCCATTTATTGTGGCCTGTAGCCTGAGGGAGAGACTGGTTTCTGAGGGAATCATGGCGGAAGAGAGGGCGGGAAGGGGTTTTTGTCTGTCAACAACTCTCCCGTCATTCTGCATGATGTCATCCTCAAGCCCCTCACTGCAGGCGTCTGTCGGCCCCTCGAGGCAGTAAGGAAGCTCTCCTTATTAGCCAGACTCGGGCTGGCCAGGCCTGAGGATGAGGATGGGCGTGCGTATATGAAGGCCTGAAGCACAGCTCTCAAATCTCCCCTTTCCCCTTTCCTGTTCTGGCCCTGAGAGACGGCATACCTGCTCAGCCACCCTTCTCCAAGGTTGGAATGGAAATATAATGATGAAAAGAAAAAATGTTAAAGGCAAACAGTGGTGTCAAAGGAACTGTCAGGTCTCAAATTCCACTAGAATTTTGTTGTTTGGGAAACATGTCCCCTTCCTGCCTGCTGGAGCTGTTTTTGTGCAGAACGGAGAGCTCCTTCCATGAAGGCATTGTCCACCTCCGGCTCGCTAAATCTGCCCAAACGTCAACACGGCTGAACACGGATAGTGCCGCGGTCAACGGAACACAACGCCACAGAGAGCCCTGTTGTTGACATTTTTTCTACATTAGACAGAATCTTCTTTGTCCTGCCTGTGGGTTAGATGTGCACACACTCTTCTTACTGTATCCAGCCTTCCAGCATGTTTCCTTCCAGACTGTTTCACTCCTGAAACATAGACCAGGCGTTGCAGGTTGCAGATTGTGAAAGTCTCAGTCTTGTACGTTCCTTGATGTGCATGTGCTGACATAGTACTGATGTGTTACAATTTGTGTATTAGAATTTTTTGACTCAGTATAGTGTCCTTTTTGCATTATTATAGTTCGTTTTGCAACATAGTAAAAAAGCTTCAGCCTGGAATGGATTTCACTGCTATAAAGAGTATTCTGAGCTGTATACAGGGTATACATGCAATAGAATGTGCCTTCAGCTGAGTGCATACCTTAAGCAGAGTGAATGGGCCTGTCTTGTGGGCTGTGTGCTGAGGGTTAACTTGCAGAAGCAATATATTATTGCATAAGAGGATTTCAGTGCCCGTAGCTGTGGAGTAATTGAATACCTGTACGTTATATCGGCGTGTGTTTGTGCACGTATTGGTACAGGTGGGGGTGTGTCTGTGTCCACCTCTGTCGTCCTCATCGCATTACACGTTGTGCACGTGTGCACGCCTGATGCTGCAGGCTCTCCTGTATCAGTATTTGTCCTGCATGTTCCCTGTTTGCAGGCTGTACCCAGCCTCCTGTCAGGACTTTTGAAGAGTAGTAGCAGATCAGCAGGGAGCAGTGATAAGGGGGCAGTACTGGCACAAGAAGGTGGGGGGTATTGCTTCTCCTCTTGGCACAACTATTTTACATGCAGGTCCCTGTTTACTAGCTCTTCCAGAGCACCATCAATAGTGTCATTCAGGCATACAGGCCCTCACTGTACACCCCATTCAGCGCTTCATCCCACCCCCACCCCCATACACCCTCCCCTGGATTTTAATTAGTGCTCTGGGGCCATTATTTCAGCACGAGGTCACACCATCTGATTTGCTGCTTGCTGTTTGTGGAAAAAGGTCGCTCCATGTTACTGCTAGAGCCAATCCACTGCCTGGAATTGGGTTTGCAAAACTCCCAGCTTCCTGCAAGAAGCAGCGGTCCCCATTTCTAAATCACACTTTACATGCACACATTACATGAATCTTTATCACTTGCTCCAATCAGACACTCAACAACAAAGTAAACTGTGACACATTTACCAACAGAGCCATTACTGCAACTGATCAAGCACAAAAGTCCAAAGTTTCATAATCACAAAAACTCAGGTGCTAAATAAATTACCAGTCATTTATTTTGTACTAACTCCCCTACACAAACATAACTGCAAAATTCTTAACTACTTAATGAAAATGTTTATTTAACTAAAAATATGTCACAGACAACATGATGTAAAATAAAAATTGTAAGTTAAGGCAATACTTTGCAATACACCTCAATTACAATTACAGTATAATTACTATAATAGAACAATTACTGTAACAGAAGTGCTATAAATTACCATTCTGTCTTCCTGACACAGCTGCTTTCATCTCCGCATTGTGACATTGATAGAGGAGTTGAATGGACGTGCTGCAGGAACTGACAAGCCGACGAGAAACGTGGGTAATGCGAGTGCAGTTCAAACACGCATGCATGTAATGCACAGTGAATGTGCGCTGGCCCGTCACAAAGTACAACAAGCTCATCTGGGTCATTAGGTGGACTCACAATGTAGGCAAGCTCTCCAAACATCTGGGGCAAAGCATTCCAGGGAACATTTTGACATAAAGGAAAGTGTCTGAATTCTTTAAGGACTAAGTGCAGATATAGATAGATAGATAGATAGATAGATAGATAGATAGATAGATAGATAGATAGATAGACCTATCTATCTATCTATCTA
>JABJVR010000799.1:0-47261 GCA_025773905.1 Chitala chitala
TCTTCAACTTTCTCTGTAAAGCGCTTTGAGGTATGCTGTTGCGAAAGGCGCTATATAAAAATAAATTGAATTGAATTTTAGTGTGCTAAGGTCGTCCCACTCTCTTTCATTCAAAAACATCTCTTCTCTGTCGGGCCTGCTTCAGACCTTCCTGGACCTGCTTGTAGAGATGGAGAACCAGGACATGTTGGCTGAGGACAACTTAGAGGAGCTCGACAGAATCTGTTCTCTCTCCAGCAAGCAGCTGTCTGTAAAACTGCGTAAATACATGGCAGGTGGGCAAGCCACACGGTTCTCTGTAACCAGTTCATTAAACAAAAAACATTTCTCAGTATTTCTCCTCTTCTCTGTTTTCTACAAAGACCCAGCGTGTCTGTTGGATATAATGTCCTAATTAGGTGACATTCAGGCCTGTTTGGGTTAATAAAAGTGGAGATTTTTCTAATAAACCAGAATAGCGAGGGGGAAAAAACCAAATTTACCCAGCATGCTCCACTCAATCACATGAGCAGATTAGCTACGTCATAATGACCTTATTCTGCCTTTCAGAGAAGCCGGCTGCTCACTTTTGGGTAAGAACAGCTGACATAGCCAAGTGTTTCTGTATACTACAGTATCTGTGCGATCTCTGAATGTATTGTGACAACTCGGACGAATTTCTCTTTTTCGGTTTTAAAACATGCACTTTTTACGTTGTAACTTTCACACGTATTATGTTTAGTACTGTACTCATCTCAGCTTTAGATGAAGTAAACACCCTAACACATTTTTTCAATGTTACTTAGATCAGTATTTTCTGAAAGTCCAGTCAATATGTAATAATTTTGTTGAAAATGAAATCCACTGAGCAGGAACCGCCTACGGTAGCCACTGGTATACTGCATGTGTATGTTTATGTTTGAATATTTGTCTTCCAATAGGGGGCAGTAGTGCACAACATAAACCATACCAGAAGACAGCACCCCGCCCCATTAGAACTAATGTGAGTGTTTGAGGCACACACACAAAATGATCTTTGTATGTGTTTATATTTGCCTGACCTTGAACTTTGGTTTACCTGTGATGGGGTTCAGAACTTCTCCTGAGCCAATTTGATAATGGGTTCAGATTTTAAAGACAGGAACAGGAATATGCAGAAATCAAATATCAGGCATCCTAGTACACACCTCATTTAGGCACCATCAATGTAAATCCACATCTGGGGTTGATTTGTACACTAATCCAAAATATTCTTAGACACCAACCATTACATCAGTGTCTATATTGTTTAGACTGCTTGTCCTCTGAAAATTATACTTTATCATTTTTTATTCAGTGTAAATGTCTTTTCATCTCCTGCAGTTTAACAGTACACTCCAGCCTCTGAGGGCTCCTTTGGCAGAATCTTTACATGCATGTAAGTTTACGCATGCAGTCATACCTCAAGCTGAAAAATTCTCTCTGATTACCAAGCACTCCTACCACTCCACTTTGTCTCCTGGTGCTAATGTTTTCACCTGTGTACACTCACTGCTCTGCGTGATACTCGCCTTTCTGTTCGAATTCCCACATGCTTACGCACATCTTAACATTTCCTCAGCACCTCTGAGTACGCGGACTGCAAGTACCACTGATCTGGTAAGCTAATTGGCAGAAAAAAGCATACATCTCATAGTACTGCTGCGCTCATTATGGAGGAGCCGTCTCATTGGCATGAACCCGCTTGGCGGGTTTTTAATTCCACAGGATCAGGTTTACGATATGAGTCATCGACCCCGTGGCCACTGTCTCATTATCAGCAACTTCAACTTCACAGAAGCCAGGACTGGGGACGTCAGCCTTCAAAATCGCCCTGGAACGGACAAGGACGAAGGTGTGAACTGTTTGTGTGTTTATGCAATCTTCTGTCATGTAAAGTGTTAAGCGGATGCCCATCGAATGACCAAAGACAATATTGTGTCAGGACTTTCTTTGAAAATGGGGCACTAATTACTTTGTCATTTTAACCAGATGTGTGTGTTCTCTTCGTCCATTTAAATGGCTGCTTCATGGGGCTCATTAACTGTATGAGTGAGTGAGTGAGTGAGTGAATGAATGAATGAATGAATGAATGAATGAATGCAGCTTGTTTCGGTACTCCTGGGCATTTTCTCAGTTTCGTGTCCTTTCCCAGACAGCCTCATGGAGATCTTCTCCCAGCTGCACTTTGAAGTGAATTTGCGTAAGGACCTGACTGGGAACAGGATTTTGGAGACCATGCAGGAGTTCAGCAAGCTGAAGCAGGATGAGAGGGATGCCTTTGTGTGCTGCGTGCTGTCCCACGGCCACAAGGGCACAGTATATGGGACAGATGGGAACTTAGTGTCCATTCGTGAAATCACCCAGCCCTTCACTAGCAGCCGCTGTCCCTCCCTGGCCGGGAAGCCCAAACTGTTCTTCATCCAGGCATGTCAGGGTAGGGGCAAACAGCAGGGAGTGAGCATCCAGGCAGACGGTGAGGAAGAACACTTTCAGGCTGACACGGAGCAGATCTTCGATGATGCCGTCCCTGAAACCATCCCAGACGACTCAGACTTCCTCCTCAGCATGGCCACAGTAGAGGACTACAAGTCCTACCGCAGCGTTTCCAAGGGCTCAATCTTCATTCAGGAGCTCTGCCGCCAGCTGAAGAGTGGCTGCGCCAGGTGAGTGCTGAGCCTGTGCGGCCGACTCCACGCTAGTCTGCTGGCTGGCTATCTGTGCCAGCTGAGTGCTGAGCCAGTGTGGCCGACTCCACGCTAGTCTGCTGACTACCTGTGCCTGCTGAGTGCTGAGCCTGTGCGGCCGACTCCACGCTAGTCTGCTGGCTACCTGGAAAGTAAAAGAGTTCCAAGTGCTTCCGGAGTGTTCCCCTAATCCTTCCAGGTGCTCCCAGCCCTCCCCTAACCCCTCAGGGAGAGAGGTGTGGCTCCTTTATGGGTCCATATTAGTCCATTCCCCCTCTCCCCTGCTACAGGTGCCCTGAGTTCTCATTGACCTACCAGATCCAGGTTCAACCCTATCCATGCACTGATGGAAGAAAGCCTGAAAGGGTTGGGGAGGGGGAACTCAGGGAGATCATAGCAGTTGACAAAAAACAAGTAGCTAACATGTAGAGTATGCATGTGTGCACTGCGCTGGAATGCTCTGGTTAATTTGAATGTGGTGCCATCACTAACTAACTTAACACTGTCTGGCTAAGGGGAGGGTGTAAACCGCGTCTATACGTTTTGGCAGGAACGAAGACATCTTGACCATCCTAACGAAGGTAAATCGAGGTGTCAGCAGCGGGGTCTATTTAAGCAGTAAACAGATGCCAGAGCCCAGGTACACTCTGACAAAGAAGTTGTTCCTGCCTTTTGACTGACCTGCCGAGAAACTGGTCACTCGGTGAACTGCTTCACGTCAGCAACATTTATGACTGCCGGGCTTCAGAAAATAATGACTGTACTTCAGTAGGATTTTATGTCCGTTAAACAAAACAATGAAACATTCTTAACGTGCTACACGTAGTGCTGTGCTGAAATGTTCACAAGTAAAATGTTGAAGGCACCCCTGTTACCTATTAAATGATCACAGTGTCCATTTTTCATTGGGGGGGGGGCATTGAGTTGCCTGTGAGTGTTAAAGGTCCTTATGATGGGACAAAAGTTACATAAGGTAGGGACAAGGTTCAAATACAGTGACAGTGTTAATAAATCCTTCCTTGCTGGGTATTTCTGATTTGTGCTGATCTCCAGTGCCTCATCCTGTGGCTGTTTCAGAGAAGCTTGCTTGTGTTCCTGGTCAACACTGGACGGAAAGGTGGCGTCGTGTTTTCAGTTCACATAGGAATGACAAATGCATGACCCTCTCATGTACCCAACTTTAATACTGCCTCCTCACATATTTTTGTACACTTGTCAGTTTCTAATTTTCTTATTCTTTTGTATGGTAATACTACATATGTGTGTATGTCTTAAAGCATTTGAAAGAGCATGCTTTTTTTTATGTGAATATCGCTGGTGTGATTTGGCAGTTGGGTTAGGTTGGTTGGAGTTTGACTCTGGACACCATATTCTGATGCACGTTCTCCTGGAGATTAATGGCCCACACGTTGTACCTGAACACACAGTGCAGGTGTGTGCCTGATGGGGACAGGTTGTTTGACATGTGAGATGTGTGAACAGGCTCCACTTAGCCAGCTAACTGACCCAGGTCTACAGCTGGCAGCCCAGACAGAGTTCCCACCATGTTCTTGAACCTGGCTCCTCTTTTCCAAGCATACGGCATATCTGAGCACTGTCGTTACAGCAGCTGGGAGAGGGGGTGCGGATTATGGCTGTAAACCCCATTCTCTGAGCCAATCTCATATACGGACTTCAAGGCAAACCCTTATTCTAATGATGGTGCCCTAAATGAACGGTGTCCTCAAGATTTATGATTATGATTTTTAAAAATTATTTGCATGGACATGAATGCTGTTGAGAAGCTGGTGTCTTCTTTACATCAAGCTAATTACACTTCTGAAAAACACGTGTTTACTTCTCATGCCAACTTTATGTTTTTATCCGAGTCCTTCAACATATTGTCTGAAAGAGTCTAAATACTGCAGCGAAAGGTAAATGTCAACACTTTCCGACAACATGGCACTGACAAAAATACCATGGCAACGGATAAACAATAAAAAATTTATTTTAAATTGTGGAACGTTAGCAGTCGAGAGGAACAATTGTGTACTAGAAACCAGATACTGAAAAAAAAAAATCTACAAACATCACAGGATACATATATACATATATTAAATTTACAGAAAAGTAAGCAAAGAGGCAAAGACGTCTGTAGGCTTTTTGTCTTTCCTCAGTAGTGTAGAAACAACAGCGTGTTGTAGGTTCTGGTCACTAACACAGCAGGAGGAGTAGAAATGGCCAACTTCCTGTCACGCTGGAAGCAGCTGGACACCCAGTAGAGATGCCCAACTTCCTGTCATGCTGGAAGCAGCTGGGCACCCAGTAGAGATGCCCAACTTCCTGTCACGCTGGAAGCTAGCTGGGCACCTGGAAGACCAGCCTTTGTGTCAGGGTGTACTTGGGCTCTGGCATTTGTTTGGCCAGCGTGAAGTTTATTCTCCCCTCCATCTTGCTCACCTCCTTGTTAACCTTGGTGAGGATGGTCAGTACGTCTTCACCCCTGAAGGAGACGCGTGTGGCAGAAGGGAATGCTCCAATTAATGACCACAGGAGAAGCCAGCGCACTTTTATATACAGTATAACACAACACAATGGCTACACAGGAAGTGTCATGGGCAAGAATGTACAATAAAACGGGTATAAACAAGCCCTTGCAGTAACTGTTATGCCAACAACATAATGTAAAGCCAAAGTTGTGTGTTGAGGCTGAAATACTACGAAATCAGAAAAGGCTGTGAAATTCCTCTGAGTCCACGATACACCTCGACATCGGACAAAGTGAGGGCAGCTTACTGGGATGTTTGTTCCTTCCCAAAAGAAAAACTTGAGTCCTAAGTAATAAAGCTGTTCCACACTTTGTATGATTTATGAATTAATATTTCAAAAATTTCTACAGCAAGGCACATTTTACAGTGTATGGTCTATATAAAAAATATAACATTTTACAGTGTGAGATATGAACAAACATGATGTTACATGTAGGAGGAACCCCCAGACAAGGGTTGGCGAGTTGTGGGACAGCAGTTTCGGGGGGTGGGCTGTACCTGGGGCAGCCCTGCCGTAGCATCCTGCAGAGGGACTGGATGAACCAGCTTCCACTGGAGCGGTCTCTCAATGAAAGGCACTCCTGCACAGTAGCCATGCTCACCAGGAAGTCAGCATCCACTGGGACAGTACCACCGCGAGTTGGTTCTGCATCCGTGTCCAGTCCCGCGACGTAATCCCCACAGACCTCCAGTTCCACTGGCACTGCCCCCTGCATGCGGTACCCCTGGCATGCCTGGATGAAGAACACCTTGGGCCTGCCTACCAGGGCCCGGCAGGCCTCGCCATTGAAGGGCCACAGGACTTCCTGAAGGCTGACCAACTGGCCGTCTCTGCCAAAGAGCCCCTGCTGCGTGCCGTGGCTCAGGACACAGCACACAAAGCAGTCACCGCGTGCCTTCTGGGCGTACTCCTGCAGTTTGACCCGCATCTGTTCCGCTGACTGGTCTATGAGTATGTTCACCTGGAAACCCAGCCAGCTGAACACGCTGCTTAACTCAGCTGCAGCAGGGGAGGAAATTCCACATAAATCATTATTTATTTGCAACATGACAGAAAATCTCACATAACAAGAATACATATAATTTTTGCTATAAGCAAAGGAGCAGGCTAAGGCTGAAAGCACAAAAGTTTTAATATAACTTCATAAAAATTACAGAGAAGTGGTAACAGTAGTGAAATACAGGACAAATTTTAAAGTTGTGCAACATCCAGCTTTGAAAACACTGACCAACATCGCTCTGGGATCCGTTTCGTGGTTTCAGACGGGGTGATTCAAACTTCTCATTGTTGAAGATCACGCAGTATCCCCTGGGAAGGCTCCTCATTGGGTATTCACTGACCTGCGGGCAGAGGTTAGGGGCTTAAAGTAATATTTATCCTGAGGACTGACAATAAGTACCCTGAGTCCTTCTAAATACCGTTACGTTTTCCTGCTGCTCCTGCATAGGCTCATCTGAGGAAATAACATCCCTTAGTTTGGGATAGGTTTCCTGTATGTCGGGATTTTTAAGAAGGGTCAGGAAACGCCGACAGGTGTCTTCTCCCTTATTCATAATCTTGTCCAATATCTCTATCACTTTCTTGTCGCAGGGCTGTTGCATGGTGTTAATGATGTGATACTCGCGCTGGGTGATCAGGGAGTCCGCCTGTACGTGCTGCAAAATGTAGCTCGGGTCCGACATTAGCGCTTCCATTAGATACACTTTATTTCTTCGCATCTCTTGCATGGTCCACGTTGTTCTTCTTGTTGTTTATTATTAATATTATTTTAAGTAAAAATCTGCAAATGCAAAACATTAATATTTAATATAATTATGTGGCTCCATAAAAGTAACTATGTCTGAATTAGAAGTCAAAGCCTCGCACTCGACCATAAAAATTTAATCGTTTCATAGTCTCGTCATAACTCGTAGATTTGACATGCACATGGTCTTTCGACTTTCTATACATAAATATGCATTTATTTTCTTACTTATAAACCGAAAAAGATCTTACATTATCTTAGTTCTAGTTGTATACCGATATAATACCCGTCCAAAGAAACTGCAATGTGAAAAGGCAGCGGGATGTACTACCGCTTTCACTTTGATTCCAGCGCCCCCAACAAAGAAAAATGACTGTCGCGTCTCAGACACCGGAGTCGCTGTGCTGCACTTATTGGGTTCGTTGTATTAGACAGAATACGGTCGACGTGTGTGATTGGTGCATATTTAAGTTGTGTCAATTTTCTTAGGAAACTAGACAAGGAGGGAAGAGGGGCTGGCTGGAGTGAAATGTGATGTAATGGGCGAAATAAGATTCCACTGTTGGCAATATTACTTATTTTAATTAAGAAGAATCCCCTGTCTGCGTCAATGCAATCATGTAGCGTTGAGTGTGCATTAGTTTAGACTGCAGCTTTTACCTGTCATATTCAGCACTGTTTATGCCTTTACGAAACTGAATTAGTTTTATTGTAAATTAATAATTTACAAAACATGTTTAGGTTGCATGTACTGTGCACATTTTGCTCTTGCGGAAAAGCCAGTTAAATTCAAAGCTGGTTGGTTGTGTATGTTCTGTATTACTGAGCTCAGAAAACTAACATCTGCACATATTCTTAGATTATGCTCATTACGTTTTATTTAGATGGCTTTAATTTAACCACGTGAAGCATGATACATCAAATGATATTCAGAAGAAATCTAATTTTTGAAAATTGAAGTGACAAAACACAAAAAAAAAAGAATCATTGACAAGTCTGAGAAACTCACGTAGCAAATATGATACAGTTGGCGTTGTAGTTAAACTTGTAGCATATTAGCTAGTTTCAACAGGCGATCAAACGTGCATCTCACAGCTGAGCGCCATGCCATACACATGCCACACACATGCCACACACATGCAACACACATGCAACACACATGCCACACACAAGCACCTGCCGCCCGTGAGCATCTCACTGCTTTGACTTTACAGGGTAAAACCCCCCTCAGTACAGGAGCTGTACCCCAAAACCTGCGTGAAGCTGGCCCCCACCAACACCAGTGTGGGGTCCGGTGCTGCACGTGCCGCGCCACACTTCCTGCTCCGTTACATTGTGGCGTCGCTAAGAGACCGACGCTATCAGACACACAACACATAGGAAGATGTGCGTTTTACTTAAAACGTAACAGTTATTAACATATTATTCTGTTTTATGTATATATTTTTGTCAGATCGCCTGAAGCTAAAAAATGTTAACGTTTATCCAAAAAAGGTTGATTTCCTTAGGCTATAGGTTTTCCAAATAACCGGCGAATATGTACGTGCTTGCCTTATTTTGTACATTTGTGTTCATAGCTCGATAGAAAAATGGACCTTGGTGCAACGGGTATGTAAACTTAAAAAAATTATACTTCATATAATAATGAAAACAGGTTATGTCAACATGAAAAAAAGGTTATACTCGATAATAATGAAACAACCTTATTACAGAGAAGTGGTCTTGCGTTGTGTACATTCGCAAACTTGTCCGTATTATGCATTAATGTAACAATACAAATTTAATGTAAGATTATAATTTGTTGTTTCGGTAAACATTCATTATTTAATATGTTAAATATTATATTATCTTAAGGTAAGCCTAACATTAAAATATTTATCTTCTTTTGAAACGTGAAGTCCTGCGTTTTCCAGCACAGAAATGTAGTATTGCTTGTTTATAGTGTTTGGGGGGGGGGGGGGAATCCACAATGTGCAGCCTGTTCTGTGTCCCACAGAAAGGGGGAACCGTAACGAGCTCCAGCGAGCTGTGTGCAGAGCTGTACTGAAGCTGCGCTCCCTCCAAAAACTGTGCCGATGTGAGTGGGCCTCTCTCGCCGGTGTGTCCCCTGCCTTTAATGAGCAGCATTCCAGCGCATCTCTTTGTCTTTCTGTCTCTGCAGTGGAGGGAGTCAGGCTGCGTTTGCTCTGCCCAGCTGTGCAGACCCTGGGCCGACCCACAGGCCCAGGAGGGAAGGTCACCAAAGAGGAAGTAGAAAGCTGTCTATACAGACTCTTCCAGTGCGTGTGGCGGGAACTGCCGAAACAGGTGGTGCTAAAGGCTGTGGAGCACACCTCCAGACTGCTGTTCAAGCTGTACGACAGGTGTGGTTCTCTGTGTATTGCTTATTCTGTAGCCTCTCATCTGTGTAATCCTGACCAAATGGAGATACAGAAGCAGCTTTGTAAACTCTTCCAGCTTTTTCCAGGTGTGGCACAGAGATCCACTGGTTTCCCTGGTAGTTGGGCAGTGGACTCGCGGTTCACTGTGTCTTGGCTCACACATGTGTTATCTGGCCACTAAACCACACCAGATGCTTGTCTAATCTGAGGCTTTCATGTGACCTTGCTGCAGGGAGCACACTGGCTTTGTGTCACTTTCTTCTGTGGAAGCCATGCTGATTGTGCTTTCAGGGGACACGCTGTCTGCCAAACACACAGGTGACATCCCCCTCTACCTCTCTCATTGCCCCTGGACCCATTTGGGCTTTAGGGTCTTTAGTGTGACACAGTGTACCATATTCAGAGCACGTTTCTGTAACTCATTTGCTTATTAATTTTCTGTGTTTCCAGCCCTGTTCCATTTGGCGTGCCACTGCAATGAAGGCCCAGGGCAGCCTAACAACGAGCTGACCCAGAACAGTCTGAGGGCTGTGCTGACAGACCTGAGCCAGGTGATTCAGTGATGGGCGTGATTTTACAGGTGTTACACCTACTTCATGGTACCTCAGATTTTTATTTTTAAAGCCCAAATGTTTTCTAAAGGACCACACAAAACCACAAAGGTGTCAAAATTCTCACTATTACAAATATTTCAAGTTTCCTGACGGGTTAAAATGCTTTAAATGTGATGGGAGGGAGATTAGGATCATCGCCGAAAAATGCTTGTTGACAGTATAAAGTGGAGGGGGTGCAGATCAAAGGGCATGTAAGTGAAGTGTGCTGGGGGGGTGTTAGCTGTAAAGTGGAATCCCACCATAACAGCCTCTTAGCCTCATTGTACTTCTTGCAGGTTCCAGCAGCTGTTCAGGAGAGCCGTGTGTTTGGCCCTGTGGAGAGTGCAGTGGACTCCTGCTTTCACGGGGTACATCAGGATAACCCTTAAACCCTCAGCGACTTTCATGGGTTTGCAGTTCACATCAGTAATGTAAACCACTAAACTCCATGTCAGTTCCACATTAGTACTATAAGCAACTTCCTGTCTGTGCACCAGTATTCTCTTGTTTATGCAACATTTGTATTGAGTGCTTGGTGGGTTTTCTCCAGGTTCTCTGGTTTCCTTCCATAGTCCAAAGACATGCTGGTTAGGTTGATTGATGTCTCCAAATTGCTCATAGTGTGCATGTGCCCTGTGGTAGGTTTGTGCTGTGCCCAGGGTGTCCCCTGCCCTGTGGTGAGTTTGTGCTGTGCCCAGGGTGTCCCCTGCCCTGTGGTGAGTTTGTGCTGTGCCCAGGGTGTCCCCTGCCCTGTGCCCCCTGGGATGGGCTCCAGGCTTCCCATGACCCTGAATTGGATAAGTGGTATGGAGAATGGATGGAATGTGTACAAATGTGGTTTATTGTTTGTGTGTTCTGGACCTAGGTAACCAGTGCCAGTGTCTCTGAGACACACTTTGTGCACTGGCTTCGGTCAGATCCACAGCTTCTCCTCTGGCTATCTGGACTGGAGCGGATCTCTGCCAGCGAAGCTATGGTCCATCGGGTTCGCTGTCACACATGCAAAGCATTCCCTGTTGTTGGACTCAGGTCTGCTTATGCACAGAAGCCCATGTGCACATGTGTCGGAGCAGGTCAGAAGTTACCTTGGTTACCTTGTCTCCTTCTGTTTCCTCAGGTTCCGCTGCCTCAGGTGTCTGAACGTCCACCTCTGCCAGACGTGCTTCATGAATGTGAGGTGCACCGGGAAACACAAAGCCTCCCATCCAGTGTTAATGTGCTGCACTCAGGTGACTTTCACACACACACACACTGTAACACAGACAAAGCCACGCGCACACGCACACACGCACACACGCACATATACACATCCAGACACAGACACATATAAGCACACACGTGCGCTCATGCACATGTAAACACACAAACACACATGCATGTGACACTGCATTGTCAGAACTGATGTAATTACGATTTAAGCCACAGCCCTGATAGCACCTACACTGCTAATTGCTGTCCATCATAAAGATCAGCATTGCTAGTTTTCCAGCACACAGCTGGCTGTCATAATAGTGGAGACAAACTGAAGCACGATGAGCGCCTCAACACACATGCTGCCCTGTGTCTGCAGCCCTTTCACTTCATAAACAAATTATTTCCTCCATAACTGTTTCATTTTCCACCTGTGAAAAGAACATCCAACAATAATTCAGCAGCTCTGATATGGAATCCATTAGGGCTGTGGGTGTGAAGCCCATTTGAAATGAGTCAGCACAGTGGAGATGGCATTGTGTGTGTGTGTGTGTGTGTGTGTGTGTGTGTGTCTTTTGGTCACTCACTCATGCGTTGCTCGTGTCCAGCCGACCCTGAGGGAGGCGGTGGCGTTAATGGCCCGCAGCCTACGGCACAAGCTAACCACACCCCTCCTCACACGTCGTGAGGCAGAGAAGGAGAACACCTCCACCGTACCTCAGCTCAGGTGGGTCTCCATCACAGACACACAAGAGCTGCCTGCAGCTTTATACAGCATCAATAGTGCATTAAAAGGCTAGAGCTTGTATGCAAATTCGTTAAAGACAGGGACTCAAAACTGAGTGTCAGACAATCCAAACCCCATCAGGGATGTTGTTGTACTCTTTTGAAATTACCATGAATTTGTAAAGTAAAATAACACTTTTACAAAGTAGTAAAAAGTATTAATGTCTTTGAAAAATGTGTTTGTCATGTATAAAAAATTGGTACTATATGTTATTTAACCTTTATATATCAGGGCAAATTCAAAGGACAGCTTAGCAATTAACATACAAAGGTAGCTATTCTCCAAAATAAGATACAGAAGAATCCGTGTTAATATTATTTGTTCACAACAGCGAAGGTGATTTCAGGATCAGTGAGTTTTTTCAGATCATCAACAGTGAATCTTGTTCTTTTTTATGTAAGGTGGAAACTAAGGCTTTTTTTGGGAGTTTGAGGACACAGCTTATAGTGAGAGGGATTTGTCCATGTTTATCTGTGTAGGAGTCATGCGTCAACCCCAGTGGCAGATGACTCTGCCCTGGACCGCAGGCCAAAGTGCGAGAACCCTCGGGCTGAGTCCAAAGCTATGCAAACAGATGCAGTTGTGCCAGCACAGGTTCGCAAACAGAGCTCATTATCTTCTATGCAAACAGCTCAGGGGCAGGTTGTTCAACCTAAGATAATTGTCCTGGTCTTGTGTAATCTTGCAGAAAAAGTCTCTGCTGCTCAAACGAGACCTCAGTTGTGCTCGGTGGGTCCTTCGGAACTTGCAGTGGGAGAAACGGTGAGCTTGCGTGAGAGCTCACAGTTAGCATCGAAGAAAGTACCTACGTCAGAAGCACTGCTGTTCGTTTTCTACGTGTGTGTGTGATAAAATGCACATGCGTAGTTTGCATTTTGGTTGGGTGTGGACGTTGCACATCTGTGTGGGTTGCCAGTGCAGAGCTGCTGACCTTTGGATGTTGCTGATACTTAGGAAGCTGGAGAGAGAGCTCCAAGCTGTAAGAGCCTCTGCCCAGGCAGAGAATCGCTCCCTGAAGGAACGTTGCTGCCATCTGGAGGCAAACATGGAGATCCTGGCTCACCACATCCAGAACCTTCAGGTTGAGCTGGGCCGGGCTCGGCAGATGCTAGAGGTATCATTGTGTTTTTTTTTTAAATACACAATATGCCTATTAATCACTAGAAACCCATGGAATAGCAGGTCTATGAAAATTCTTAAATGGGCAGTGTCCTTTCCCCCCATGTTCCAGGCCTTGAGCAATGAAGGAAATAATCAAAGTATCAACAACATATGGGTCTCAAATCCTGAAGAGATGACAGACCAACCTACAAAGGAGAGGGAAACATCATCAGAACATACAGAGAGTAGCAGAGACATAGAGACCAACCCCAGCAGCTCAGAGTGGCTTCTGGAGAGGAGCTGTCAGCTACAGCAGGAGACAGTGTCCGGGCGACTTCGTCACGAGGAGAGCCAGGTGTTGGAAGAAGAAGGAGGCAGTGAGCTCCAGCAAAAAACTGAGTCAGTGAGAGAAAACCTGAATGAGTCAGACAGTTCTGAGAAGCAAGAGCAACAGTTGTCAGACCTTGTACAACGGCTAAAGGACGCACTCTCACACCAGCAAGAAACAGGTTTGTGTCTGAAATTGTCCCTGTCAGTCGGCACGGTCCACAGCGTGTTAGCCACGTTATCACTTTACCTGTGCCAGGTAACCACAACAGACGTTCCATGCGTGTGCGGTGAGATATACGTGTCTCTGAAAGGACAGTTATGCTGGGTAGCATTAATTAAAGCTGCAGCAACTGTTTTTGAAGTACATTAAATAAATGTCAAATAACTTGGCATAAAAACAAAAAAAGATGATGAGGCGTACCTTGATATATGACTGCATTACGTTCCAACAACCAGATCATAAATCACATTTGTCATAAAACAGATTCCATATTTGTATATATGGTCAACTGTATGCATGGGAAATTGCTGCGTTCTAACATGTGTTCTCATGGAGACTTACAGAGTAAAAATGTGGAACCACTTGTGTAACTTACAGGGTTTTCTGTTTACTAAGCCCTGAACTGGTTCTTCTCCTTAAAATTGCGCAAAGCTTTTTAAGGAGCTGACAGTCACGGCAGCTTTAATATTCTAAGTGGTAATTTAGCCCGTGTTTGAAGCTAAGCTGTCTAGTGGATTCACAGTGCTTCCAAATGCATTTTACAGGACCAGTTGCTCAGTCAAGAGAAGATTTGCTTTCAGCAGCAGAGAGCGTTGGAAGCTCCATTTCCAAGCTTATGAACACTTTGAGCATGTCGAGTCCAGTCCATCAGCCAAACATGACCAAGCCCTGCCAAACGTGGACATCAGAGCCTGAACACAGTGGCATGACCTTCAACATTTGACAAGCCATGGACCTTGTCTGAAACTGATTCTTTCATTCTGCAGTAAGAAATTTTGATGGCCCAACCATCTCGACATTCAGAGTCCTCCAGAACATTAAAAGTCATGAATCCACACATGAGACAGGACACAGGTGATGGCTGTGCAGTTTTTATTCATTTAAAAAAGTAGAAAATTGTTATTGGTTCAGTGCATAAGTCTTTTTGTTTCCCATAATGCTGGAGACATGCTATAAGAATTGCCATGTAGCAGATATGGTCCAACCTTGTCATCGAATTTCCTGCTGTAGTCTGAGGTGTCAAACTCAGGGAGTTTGTGGAAATCACTCTGTTAGTTTAACAGAAAAGATTGTTTGACCATGAACACAGGGAAAAGTGTTTCTCAACTAATTACATATTTTTAAGATGTTGTACAGTATATATGCAAGGTGTTTAATTGGCTGAAATTCAATCGCATCCTTTCAAATCTTGAAACAGTAGTCTGATGAAGACGGCATTTGTTTATTATATTTTGTGGGGGTGGGGGGCACATTTTGTCATGTAGAAACAAGAGGCCAAAAGCTGCATTAGAAACCCCCTGAGTTGGCCCAATCACTGTTTGAGCTCACGATGCTGACCGCCCCAGGCCAGTGACTGCGCAGCAGGGTTGTGCTGCTGTTCTGTGGCCAGCTGCCGCCGGCCAAGCCCGTGAGCCCGGGACAGGACGCAGTCCACGTAAATGTCCCAAAAGAGTCGGGCCAGGTCCCAGAACAGTGCACTGTGCTTCAGGTTGCCTGAGGACTTGAGGAAAAGCATGAAGTCCCAGAAAGCGGGCACGCTGTCTGCAATGCGTGGAGTGCGCAGCTCCAGCAGGAGGGCTGAAGACGACTCCCAGCACTGCGGGTCGATGCGGTTCAGAGTCAGCGGGTCCACCTGGGCAACGTCCTCACCGTGCAGTGCAACCACACATGCATAGCCCAGGAGTACAACCCTGGCCAAGCGCATAATGAATCCATTACTGTTCATCTGCAGGAGAGAGACTCATTGACCTTTCATACACAACTACCTACCTGACCCTGCGTTTCCACTTATATAGGAACGATTACACACACGTTCAAATCACTGATGCAATTAACAAACCGAGGCTGGTTTGCCTTTACAATCAAACATTGTATAGTTCATCCTGTTGTATATTAAAATACAATGTGGTGGAATAAAGGTCAGTTTATCAACTATTAAGTAAATATAGGAATTAAACTAAATATAGTCAAATAAGATAATTTTAACAGAAATGGATTATGTGCATTTATAGCCACGGTCTACAACTGTTAGGAAAGGTCCATCTACCACCGAGAGCAGCAAACAATTATACTGCTTTTACTTAATTAGGATACAGTTTACCTAAATGTTTCCCAGTAACGATATACAGAATATAATATTAAAAACTTTCCTCGCAGGACTTAACATTCGTTAACACTAAGTTTTGACTTAATAATAAAGACAATGCAATTAGTTTTAAAAATCATACCATACAAGCATTATAAAAATACATAGAAAACGACCTCTCCTAACTCAGTTTTTTAAGTAAAAACATTTCCACACCAGTACAATAACATACAGAAGAGCGGTCTTACCTCGACAGAGGTGGGAGCTCTCGCTTGCTGCTGTGGCGCCGGAGTTGTACAGTGTGCAGAAGTAGACAGCCACACGCGTCTGAGATTCCCACGGCAACGTCAATCACCCGCGGGCAACGGGTGGGTGCGAGGTGTGGGTCTCAACACCTACACCTGCCAGACAGACGCCCCTTTACGCTTACATTCACGGTTGTATTCATTTTAAACAACCAAATGAGAAATACGTTTTAATAATCTCAAAGACAATAAAATGCATATATTCCATTTCTGTTTTGTAGTTGTAATTTGTTTTCTGCCGTTTTCGACATCTTACGTGTTGTTTTTACTCGCAAATGAAGCATGTTCTTTATATGTTATATTTAATTTATTCTCCGACACCGGTTTGGATTACTCCTGCATGAGCGGATAATGTCTTTGTGGCACTCCATTAATTACAATTGAAATAAAATTTAAAAAGTAGTATTGTTTTTGGTTTGAACAACAAATTTAACATAACTGCTAAAACCAGCCAAACGAACTGAGCCATAGAAGAAACATCACTGCAGCAGGCTGTGCAATACTTTCTGCAGCGACGCCGGAACCCGCGCAAGTGGAAGCGACGCTTATAACTATTTCTCCTCTCATCCATTAAACAGTGTTCACGTGTTTAAACCTCCTGTGGGGAGGTGCACGGTGTCAACTGATGTAAATACAGCATAAAACAGTTTGGACGAACGTCTTAACTCGTAACGTAGACGAATCAGCCCCTAATGCTCCCCAATAAGATGTTCTTCTTGAGGGGTAAAGGTGTTCTCTCTGATGTAGCGAGGTGCGCGTCCCCATGCGCGTCCCCAGCGCCGCCGGGCTTTTAGCGAAATGCCACGTGAGTCAGTGATCACAGTGTTAATTGCAGCCTCTGGGAGAAGCCACAATTAAGTGTACTGTGGCCACACGTTCCAAGCCGTCCAGTTATTCTTGCGAAACGTTAATGGCCCTGAGAGAGGTAAATGAATGAACTTCACTCTTATGACGCACGACTTGAAGCTGAAGTAACTCCGCACTTACAGCCAGGGTCTGCAGCATTTTCGCGTGCAAAGAGGAAATATATGATGTGTTAATCAGTGACAACACAGCACTAGGAAGATGCAGGTTTAATTTATAATACTTTATTAATCCTAGAGGGAAATTGCTTCTCTGCATTTAACCCATGCGGCGCCCGGGGAGCTGGCGCTGAGTGTCCTGGCTGTGGGGGGATTCGACCCGAGAGGTTTCCCATCCAAGCCCAATGGGCTACCCAGTAAAGCCCTAAAAAGATATCTTGACCGTACGTCCGAAAAGTCAGAAATAAGAGATCCTACAGCCATCTGACAGACAGGATATTTTAGGGCTGAAGTAGGGCATCCGAACAACGTCTAAAAACCCGGCGGGGTGACTTAATTGTCAAAATATTTGTCAAAATGAGCGGTGCCAAAGCTGAGTGCAGCAAAAGTCAGCACGTTTTCTGGTCATGACGGTTCAAACTTGTGTAATAACTTCAGATGAAGAACCAGCGTATCCGTAACCTGCTGGCAGGAAACAGTTTAACTCTCGTTACCCTCTTTAAGCCGCGAGGGCGCGCGCGCAGCCACCGCTTCGGGGCGCGAGCGAGCGCGTGACAGAGGTAACGGTAAATAACCGCCGTTACTCCTCAGGAGCCTGTGGGCGTTTACTGAGTCGTCAGTGTTGCACGCAATACATCAATGCCATTTTGGCACCTAAGTTTTTAATAAAACTAAACAATTGTTGGCGAAATCACGCGCCAATTTTACATGTTATTTCACCCCGCTGGACGTGTGACCGAGCTGTTGAAGAACACACAGCCAGGTTTGTTTCTGGAGTCAGTTACTCTGAAGTACCGAACTTTGTTGAAGAGACTGTGCTGATTAAGATCTTTATATTATATCGTTAAAATTGTTTTTAACCGTGTGCTCAGATAATTGGTTAGGTTTTTTTTATTTTATATCAAATGTAGTTTTGTGTGTAAACATTGTTTCATTATACAATACGTATTATGCAGTTAAATATTACAAATTATTAAGTAGGCCTAAACTGATGAAAAGTGTATCCCGTTTAAATTCTGGATACTGAATACTACTAACTCCTCCTCAATCTTTTTTTGCTAAGAACCATATTCGAGTCATTTACAAAAATTGTCTCTGTTAAATGTTAGTATACTATGCCCCCTACTTAAAGTCATTTTTAACATAGAACACTGGTATTTTTTAAGTTTGAGTACACTTTCTAGAGTCCAGGTTACATAATTCTAAATATTTTCCGAATTATATAAGTAATTAAATAGTGTATTAAAAATAATAGCTTATTGTAACTGCTGAAAAATAATAACAGGTCCCCAGAATAAAATATCTGTCTTTTATTCACGATGATTTTCCATATGAAGATGAGAGGCTGGGAACACAGGAAATGACGGCTGAACAGAGCCTGCCGGGGGCAGGCAAGGCCGCAGGGTCACTCTCACATACAGTACATGACAGCTGTGTATGTGCACCTCTGTGGAAATGTTGAGTTAAAAAATGTCCCTGGTTTCCTGATATCATGTCGTCTACATTTTAGTTTGGTGTACATTTATTCTTTAAATTTTTAGAAATTACATTATCTTCATTATAATTACATTTGAAACTAAAAATAAGCAGGACTGGCCAAGCATATAAAAGATTGCCTTATTAGTAATAATTTAAAAATGTCATTCTATCATCATAGTTAACCCTTATGTTTGTGCAATTTTTTTGCATAGTAAATAAATGATTAATTGCTGACATGCACCTATCATTTGTAGCATATCCTCTTGCATATCTGGGATTCCCTTAGTAATATAAGCCAGGAATAGTGTATACATGCGTTATGCTACCAGATCCTGAAGCCACTTTCTACAGTTTGTGAATTTGTGGATATACAATGGTCATGCCAATAAAGTGGGTGTTAATGAAGAGTGTTAGTTTTACCCACGGGAATGGTGATGAATGTGACTAGGCAGGATGTGATTCTGCTGCATGGACATCTTCAAACCTCAAGTCCATGGTCACATCATGAGGAAGTGTTCCATGAACAATGACACCCAATCTTAGCTTTGCTGGCTGACTTTCCATCTTCTCTAGAAGTCATTCAGGAACTCCCAAGACACTGATTTGTAGACTGCGAGCCCACATCTCCTGTGGCTCCTTGTGATTTGGGAGGCTGGATCTGACCTTTGACTTTGATGCCTATGCTTAATCGTATTTTTTCCCCTGAAAGCGTCTGAAGTGTTTTTCCTCTTGGCAAATGCAGAACTGGCCATACAGTAAAGGGTTGCCAGTCATCTTTTACCATATAGTTTACATGATTATCATTGTTTCTATCTTTGTGGCCAGAAACATCTGCAGTGAAACATGCTTAAAAGGAAAACAATTGTAATAGATATGAGTTCAAAAATGATATGCTAAGTCTCTATAGTTGTTTTTGACATTTGTGTATAAATTTTTATATGATGTATATTTTGTATATGCTACCATTGAGAATTTGGGAAAGGACCCTGCTAAAATCCCCTCTCATTTTCATAAATTGGGGGGAGGGGTTGATGATAACGAGGTGAATTTGGGTGGACACCCCTTTTACTGCTTTTTATCAGGCAGTTTCATCTTTTTGTCATCTTTTTTTCTTAATGGTATACATTTGTACACATCATTCTGCTTTTCGTTGGCAGCTTTGTCAGGTATACAGGGTTCTCCAGCATTAATTTTTCAAGCTGCAGCAAAAAATTTTCAACACCAAAACGGATACTTAACAAAGTGGTGTGGTCTTAAGCTATAACAAAAGGGGAAATTTTGCTAGAATAGGATTAGAATAGTGTAGAGTTTGGACTGGCTTTAAGAGCATCTGAGAAGTGAAAATTCATACCATTCATGATGACCATTTCTGATTTTTTTTGTAAAAATAAATGCCAAAATAGCAGCATTATTGCAGTCCAGGTGTATGTTGCAACCACAATCCAGACTGCTCTTCACACATGTGGTCTGCTGCCTTCCTTTAAATGGTACTGGCGTTGGGGTCGTACCTTCGCTTCTTCACATTTCTTGTGGTCACATGAGAGGAAAGAAAGACACCAGGATCACTACAGCTCTTGGCACTGAAGCACATACAGCTGAAAAGAGTAAATACCATAACTGTCCCACCAATCCCAGCATGTTCATCAAACAAATAACCCTTCATGAATGACTGCTTTGAAAATTCTCAGTGTACAAGGGCCAAATAGCCCACTTATTATCTGCCTCTCTGTGCAATTAATGTTTTGTTTGCTTAAGTCCCACACTAAGTTATTGCACATATGACTAATGCACATGACAGAACACTACTGTTAGGTGAATGTGCAGAACCTCGGGTTTGTAAACTGTGTCCTCATGGTTGGACCCAATCTGCTTTGACTAGTGCTGCTACTCTGTACTCATTATAAATAGAAGACTTGAACCCTGTCAGAGATTTTTGTAAAATAATACTATACAAATGTTCTGACAGATCTGAAAATCTAACATTCATTTATGCATTCACTGCATATGAACTTCATTCTCCTTTGACTAGTTCAGATTAAATTTACCCCTCTTTTTTGCTGGGATAAGTGGAGCAGGAGTGGCACTAATGAAATCACTGTTTTGCTTTTTAAAATGATATTTACGGAAAAGGGATAACATTTTATTTGCATTTTTATGCATGTGCTGAACAGTAATAATCAATGGATAAGAAAAACATTTCCACCCAAAAAGGGAAGCATAACAACACCCATGATTTACATCTAAGAAAGGAAGGAGGGGTAAACAATGTGACAAGACAACATTAATGGCACCAGCAACCACAAACGACAGGGCCTGGAACAATGTCCCCATAATGTGAATCAATGTGGGGCATCCAGCACGCTGGTCATGCACCTCTCTCAGCAGTGGGTGAGCACAGGACACTAGCATGGCGGAGCTTGAGCAGGGCTTGCTGTGGGGGAGGGGGGCATGCAGTGCACATCACCGTGTCTGTACCGGGTCAGTGAGGCAGGCAGCAATGGCAGCTCACGGGACAGGGCAAGGGGCCGGATCCGGGAGTCCCGCTCTGCTCTAGGGCGGAGCCCAGGGCATCCGTGCGGGTGTGGTCCGGCCAGCCATGGCACAAAGGCTGCCACCAGCCAATGGGGTGCAGCTTCCATTGTAAATGCCGCATATGTGTGCTCACCCTCTGACAATGTTGGATCAGGAGAAAGGTCACGGAGGGTCAGCTACAATAGGTCAGCTGGGCATGCCCTTCAGGAGCTTAGCCCAGCCTTTGTGCGATGCACTTGCCTTCCTGTACTTGAGTACCAGCTTGTTCCAGTCAGCATGCAGAACTTATTATGGGTGTGAATCAAGATGCTGAACTGCATGCTGGAGTTACTGCAAAAGCTACACTACAAAATGACATATTTGGTTAATTGTTCTACAACATAAACCACTAACATTGTACATGTTTTCATATTTTCTCAAGTGTACACTTTGTAGATATAGAATGTCCACCTGACTGCCACTGGGCTTTCTAATACTATGGTTTAAAATTTTAGATGCTTTCACATTCAATGAGATGGAGGCACAGGTGAAGAGCTTACCTATGACATGCAACATATGTACACCTTAACTTTCACAGGTCACTAGACTGTCTCACTTAGGCTGATTGACTTACGGTTTCTCCACTTGTCTCCATATTGTACTATTTATGTGTGTGTGTGTGTGTGTGTGTGTGTGTGTGTGTGAGTGTGAAAGAGAGAGAAGTTTGCAAACCTCTATGAGCAGATTTTAGACAGCTAAACCTTTTTGGAGACACGACATAGTTTTCCAGGATAACATATATTCTGGAAACAATTTCGAGTAACAAAGTGGCGCATCACAGAAACAAGTTTGCAGTTTATACAGTGATTTGCTGCAATCAGACTGCTCTTCTGGTTACCTCATTCTGAACATTTTTGGAATTATATATTTTAAACACACACAACAAATACTTTAGTATTCATTAAAACATTTTATATCCATTGCTGAGCACCAGGGAACGTTTCATATCAGTTAGTATTGCAAAACTTGATGTTAATTTTTACATTCTGATGAATTTATCTCAGATACATGCATGTAAAGCATTTGAGCTGGGTCAAGCCAGTCAGTTTGAGGTTCTGCTACAGGTAATGATTGTGTGACATCTTATGTTGCCTCTTCTTGTCTGATTTCCTATTGTTACTGTTGCATTCCAGGTATCTCCCTATAATGCTACTGGGATAGCTGGTTTCACCTAGCTTGCTGATTTGACAGGTAAGGATTCCTCTCCTATTATGTTTGTGTATGCGACCAGGCGTAGAGTCTGAGTATTACTCTGTTTAGTGCACATGGCTCAGGTATGCGGTTTTTCTGTTTCGTGTTTAGCAGGTACAGTCTCTATCTGCTTCTGCAGCTTGTTCTTGTCTCTCACAGGGCATTGCAGCTTTTATGGCCAGTGCCTATGTTCAGTAACCAGTCATGTGACCCTCTGTAGCAGCAGCTCAAACCCCTCCCCCAGTGTGTGTGTCAGCAGAGAGTTGCCAGAGTCATAGCAAGAGAAGGGGTGCGGCGTTTGTGCTTACTTAAATCCCCATCCTGTCCCCCCAAGCACAATGGCTGCCACCAGGATAGCCCCCGCAATGGAACCTATTATAAGATTAGTGGCACTAGGACCTGCAAATTTTACGGGGAGAGAAAAATGAAAGTCTACCCTTGGATCCCTGCGTTCTTTTCACACTACAGAAACAACTGTAAAGTAACAATTGACAAAAAAGACAGGAAAAAAATTAAACTAACTACTGTATTAGTTTTTTTGTTTTTTTTTTTTGTGCAATGCCACAATATGTCTTCATAACCACAACTTTTTGACCAATGAACATGAGAACTTCAGCCTTGCACAGTTATGCGGGCTCACCAGTCTGCATTGTCAATGAGATTACGCTGTGCAGTTTGCTATGTGCAGCATGTCAACTGCTCTGAAGAGCAGCCTGCTACAGTGAAGCCTGCCTGCTAATTCAGTGAAAAAACATCTGGGCTGTGGGCGCGTAATTCTGTTCTTCTCGGTGACTGCTGAATGTTACGTCCCACAATAGTGACAGTTAAAAACAAACCATAAGTATACAAACACCAGTCAAGCACAGGGCATTGGCACATCCCATCACGAGCACCATTGTGCTCACCACAAGGGCCCAAACTACTGGAACACACATACAGTTGTAAGGCTGGGTTGTGTGATCCCCTGACCCCCCGCCAAACACATACAATAGCACTACAGAAGGGATGGTGTTGAGATGAATTAAAGGTGCTAACTTTATTCCCCACCCTGTTCCTCCAAATATCACCCCAGGGGTAGAATGTTCCCTGCTAATGACCCTATGAGATCGTTAGAAGCCATGTTCACTGCATAGATGGAGAAGGTATTTGGCAACCTGCAACATAAAGCTCTCATCTTCTAGCTGCTAAACGATAGGGTCTGACATTCCATTACCACAGCAATCTTAAAGCACACTGCACGATCTTCTGCCCTTGTAAATCGCCCTTCAGGTACAATGCCTGCCAACTGGCCTGCCCTAGCTCCACTGCAGACATATGTAAAAATACATTTCTTATAGCTGATCAGCCAAGGCTTTTAATGAATGTGACATTTATCATCCCAGTAATGACTGGATATTTTATTGGAGCAATTCACTTTGAACGACAGACAATCCCCTCCTCACACCTAGATTGGCACCTTTCCATGTTTTCGATGACTATGCTACCAGCAACCTATTCTACAGTATCTTTAGCAGATACACAAGTTTCCTGAATGACTGTGTGATATGAATTTGATTGTGTAACTGTGTAATTGTCACATGCTAATGTGACACTCTGGTGCAAGCCCTCGTTTTCTATCTGCCATAACAGACAGCTACCATATTAGTTTAGTCTACCTGAATTTCCAGGCTTTTCCCTAAATTCTTTGCCTGTGTGATTCCATGCCAAAAAAAGTACTTAGAGCAGGGCTACTTGGTCCTGGTACTTGTGATCCACAGTACACCATTGCCTTTGTCCAAACCTTCAGCAATGAATCAGTTACGCTTCACAAATCTTAAGTCCTCATTCTATATGTGGGCTGCTTATTCATATGTAACACAAATGAGGCCAGCAGAAATGAGACCTTAGTATCTCTGGCTTGGAATTTAGTTTTCCACTTATTGATTCTCAGAAACAAATAACTTTTGTCATCTGTCTTCCTATGCAGTAAATAAAATGCACTATGCACTATTTTGATTTATTAATCAATTAAGTACAACTATGGGCTTATAAGTTTGGAAATGTATACAATAGGTACAAGTAAACATGACAAACCCTTGGGTCCGTCATCTGTAGGGGGGGCAGGCTCCTTGAGTGGGTCAAGTATACTACAGTCTGTCCCCGCCCAAGTGACATCACAGGTGCAAGTCGCCTCATTATTGCAAACCTAGCAGAGGAGATGCACATGAGAGAAATGAACCAAAAGGAATCAGAAACACAGCTAATGCTCACTGAAATGCTGCCTGTGACAGACCTCGAGTACAGGGCTACAGAGTACACACCTGCACAGTCCTTCTCTTACTGGGTGACGACATTGACAGTATTAGTAGAGCAACTTCAATACACCCCATGGAGAGAAGACACCTGGACACATGCTATCTGAGAACAGTTCACTATTGTGAATCAGACTTGGACACAACTGGTTAAAGACAACCACTCACCCCATGGGCAGAGCACACCTGTCCATTGGAACCGCTGGGACAGGCACTCATATTGAGAGACTGGATGGGAAGACATTTGCGGTCAAGGCACATCATGGAAGGTCCACATGGAGTTCCATCATCCACATATCCAATGTCAGTATCATCATCCAGAAGCACATGTCCACCGCTGTGGCCAGAAGAGGACGAAGAAAGAGGTCGGGACAGAGATTAATGGCAGTGGCTGAAGGAAAAAGATGACATAGGGCTTCTAGGTTATAGTTCAACACAGTTTTCTGACCATTTTGGGTTGCAAACCTGTTTGCGATGGGTCACTAAAATAATTAGCAAATAGAATAAAAAATAGAAAATTTTATGCTACTGGGTGCCATAATGAGTTTTAAGATTTACATTTGGGTTTTAGGATTAAAAAGTTTAAGAATCCCTGATGTAGGGGGTTCTGAAGAGAAGGGCAACTTGACTCTCACCTACAGTCCACCAGCTTGCCCTGGTGATTAAAGGAAGTTGGTGTAATGTCACCTTTCAAGACACCAATACGAGGGTTACGGCCAATGTTGGCACAGAGAAGGTATCCACAAAACACGTCACTGCACCAAAAATGAGAAGGGGGAGGAAGAGAGGGAAGGGAAGAGAGAGATGTAATGGAATACCAGCTAAAGAGAGCAGCCCTTCACAATGAAATATTTCAGCTATACTACAAGGTTAAACAGTACAAATATAAAACATTGTGTGTCTTTTTCTTTTTTATTGATTTAAAATGACGATTAGACAAGACAAACAACATGTAAGGGTTTTTTTAAACACTGTATTTGTTTGACATGAGTGAGCAATTTTACATCAGTTCATACATCAGGAATTCCTGAAGAAGGCTGCTAGATACTGAGGTGGGGATTGGACAGAATAGAATCAGCACCCAAGTTTGACAAGGGCGGGTTTAAAACCCATCATAGTTGTGTTGCTGATAGACTTTAGGTGATATTATCATGGACAGTACTGGTAAGAAGCCTTTTTTTTCCAGACACTGCATATCTTATTCCAGCTCTATAAACACCTTTACCCTTAGGAGTCAAATCTAACCTATTCATTTCTTTACCCTCTATGGCTTTAGTATTTACATATAGCAGTTCTGATATCAACTTTTGTGAAACATAAGTGAAGAAATGTCAGCTGTGTTGACATTTCTTACGAGAATAATGTGGGATTGCAATAGCTTTCTTCCTTCAGAAACATTTTTAGCACATAGCTCTGTGTAGATACTTTAGAGACACTGCAATGTTCATGAGGAAACTATGCAGTCTGTGTAAATATAAAAAATCTGCAGAAATATAGTGGGCTTTGTCAGGCCCACTGTGGGCCACAATCGTGTCTACTAAAAAACTGTGGTGTGTGAAGACATTGTTGCGTTTATTAGAGGCAGTAAATTGTGTTGTGACAGCACAGAGGGGTTTCCTGCTGTCCTGCGTGTGCTGCCCGTGGGGAGGACCATGCCAGCTTAAAAGGCCTTACTCACTGCTTGCTGCACTGCACCCAGCTCTCGCCCTCTTTCCCACAGTTGCCCTTCTCTGTCCCCTCAGTGTTGAGTTTCTCGTAGCAAAATTTCTCAGAAGCACTGGCCTCTACATGGATGAGGGAAAGGGTGGACAGGTGTGATGTGGGTTTGATCAATATTCCAAATACATAAGTGAGAAAATTTTAAATCATTCAAGTTGAACTGTTGAACAAGTTTTTATTTTTTTTAACAGTACAATTACATACAGATACGAATATAAACAAATCCACACCCTTAGTGGCTACAGTGTTTGACTCCATTAGTATCAAGGAATCACAAACAATTGGCTGTGACAGTAACAGCACATAAAGCATGCTGGGCCACAGGCGAGACTGTATCGTTCTGGGTGCTCTACTCACTTGGGCCCCAGACATACTTGCACTGATTCTCCCTGGTTTTGCACTCCCCACCATAGCAGCGACCCTTTGGAAGCAGAAGGGGACAGTACTCAGGCCCTCCACAGTTCGAGACTACTAAATTCAGAAACATGTTGAACTTTCACCCTGGAAATGTATGATATAATACTACAATATTGTACGTCATTTGTGTTGTATGATATTAATATATATGTTGATATTCCTTTCACATTGTAATTGTTCCTGTTCACAACAAATTTGTCCATGGCAGAGCCTAACATTCGGGGTCAGTCCCGGCCACTAAAACAGTCAACATTTGAACAGATTCACTTCACCCACTCACCTGGTTGAGGTGACAGTAGTAACCATCTTGTTTGTGCAGATTGGGGGGACACTGTGAACGAATGCCAGACAGGTGTGTCAGAATATACTGAACAAGTACTGCTCCTTCTCCTCACAACACGACACACTCACCTGGCCTGAGTCACCTGTGCATGTTTCAGAAATATCACAGTCATTCACTGCATAGCGACAGCTGTATCCTCGAGGGTAGAACTGAGAGAGAGAAAGTGAAAGATGGAAGTGCTGCGTTTGCATGTTTACAGAACAGTGAGGGGCCATCATGAGAACTGTATGTCTGTGTGCACGTGCATGACATTATTTTTTTTTAGGTTATTACTACATAAAGAGACCCTGTCACGTCAACATGAATTACAAAGACGGATGGATATTTGTGTTGTTGTTTTTGTAGGGACTTTGCACTGACTAACAATATAAAGCTATCAGTAACACACACACATACACATAGGCTGAACTTTACCAGGCAGGTGACGTTGCAGCATGGGCCATCGCTGCAGTGAGCTCCATGAGACAGAGAACACTTCTTACAGCACTCATTGTTGCATTCCTGGAAAACACAAAGATACACACACGTGCTTAAAGATTATACACATATGAATCAAAGTCACATGTGCATCAACTCAACCACTTGCACATGATGTGCACATACATACATAAACACATAGAAAGAACAGGCCATCAAAGCTGTTCTGTACCACAAACCTCACACTACTTACCGCTCTAGCTCCGCAGTCACACTCTTCACCAACCTCCACATACCCGTTCCCACACTCCGTTACCCCGAACAGCTGTCAGCACAGGAGTGGAACGTGTTCTCAATGGCCTGTCTGTATATACATGTTCTGCACTCACTAGCCAAATGTCTGCTACACTTAGTCAGCAGTCACCTTGGTTGGCCTGTTGAAGAGGCAGGACCCCCCACCCATCACCAGAAAAACTTTGTAGTCAGAGATGCTGCACTTGGAGAACTTGCGTGGGTGCTGCACCCTGAGAGAAGAAAATGTCCAGATGGCTAACACACAGCGGCAGTAACTTAGGCCAGCACGCCTAACATGGTACAACAGTATGTTCCATTGGGTTAGACAAATCATCTGAAAAAATTGAAGTATATGTCCTAGGACAGTTTGTGTTACCATGAATGTTAAACACTTCAAAACTGTATTGCTTATTAAATTCTAGCAGTTTCTCAACACTAATGATTAGTAAGTGCTCAAAATAATCAGTGAAAATGGTTTAATAAATTTTAGTAAGGATAAGAATAATAATACATGGCTAGGCACATTAAAACTGTCCTCTGGGTGAGGGACATTTACAGATGAGGCACAGGGAGCCTGCTGACATCAGAGGGGCTTTCACATGCAGATTGTGGTCACAGCCCCCCTCGCTGGAGACACTGTGTGATGAGCCCTGATCATGTGCCCCCTGTCATTACAGACAAGGGGCCACAGTAGCCTGCTATCAAAGTGGAGGGAATGGGGGGCACAGACAACACAACATGTTATTAACTCTGTACCTTTCCATCCCACCCATGGCACAACAGGAAGACGAACTAGGACAGCCATTACATGTGAATAAGTGCGTGCGTGTGTGTGTCTGTAAATGGAGGAAAGTTCATTACCCAGTGTCCTCCATAATGCATCCATTCCATGACTCCAAACAACCACACTCCTCTGCAAAACAGAGAGAAAGTGCTAAACATCAAACAACTGCACGGTACTACGAATAATCCTATGTCCCTAAGCATTTGCACATTTACAGCAGTGATATATTGTGCTGTTTTTATTGTGTACAGCTGGATTTGTTGTGGCTTGTCTGCATCTGCCTATATGTGAGTATAAACTAGAGAGAGACATGCAGGTACTCTGAGCACTGCAGAAATGACCCAATAAGCTCTGGAGTACACAATGGCCTGCAAATGTCTGTCTGTGGAAACGAGTCTGTGTACTCAAGTAAGCAGAAGTTTGGGTGTGTGTGAGCTGTGCATTCAATGGTGTACTTCTTTTATTGGCTGGATCCCACTGAATTCCCAGGTTCTGTGCCAAACTCTGTGACAGGGACAGTGCCATTGTCCACTGAGCTGCAAACTGCAGAAACAACAAAACATTTTGTGTGGCTTGCAGCAGGACTGATAGCTGTAGACAGGACTGTGACAGATGCAGCCTAACCTCATTGACTCCGACTCCACGACTGCTAGAGCACACGCCGCCAAAGATGGCAGCACTGCTCCTGGGGTAGTGAAATGTCACATTGCTATAAGCAGGTGAAGAAAGACAAGAACAGGTTACTGCAAATACACATAGTGCTCTGATGGATTGGATCATATTTAACAAAAACACAGTAGAGACCATTCCTATAATGTTTTAAACACAGAATTTTTTTCTGTAATGTATAGTCTGTTTGGCCTGGATGGTTGAGGAGACTTTAGACACATAATTTGAGTTTGTGATTATAGCTGAACAAAAAATAAAATAAAATCAGAAAAACTGCTTTTCCTTAATGTCTGTTTGGGATTTTAGACTATTGAAAAAATTATGGAATATTGTGAGAACATTTTATCAGAATTGCAGTCTGCTGAAGGGTTCATACTTAGTGATTGTAGAAAAGCCACTGATCCTAATCACAACATCATAAACAGGGAAACCAGAACACACTTGAGGACAAGATGACGTGCACTGACCATCAGTGGAAATCCTGAGACTGGAAGTGTAATGAAACTGAGCTTTTTGAAGCTGGTCAAGGGAGCGGGTGCACCTACGAGAAGAGGTGCACAGCATCTGCATGCTGCTTAATGCTTTGCTGTCGGTACTTGGAGAAGTCACGCAGCATCTCCAAGGGCTTTGTTCCTATTGGAATACGGTCACCATCTGTCCAAATCTCCACAGCAACCAGCACAACACGTGTATTCAGGTGCTCCTTAAAGACCTGAAGATCAATGGGGGTCGGTGGTGGGACAATGAAGAAACACCAGATATGACCAAACACTACAGAAAAGCATGATTTGTGTTCATGGAGGATGGGGTTGCAGAACACTGCTCTCACTCTGAAGAACAGACATTGTCTAATCCTGCACAGGAATCAGAGAAACATATGAGGTCAGCTAAGGATAAAGTGGCATAACCAGGAAGTTGCTGATTCAAATGAAGGATGAAATAATTTGTTATGCTGATTTGATATAAAGCCCTTGCTGAACTGATGAATATGAATATTGCTTTTGCGGAGAACAGGCGGGTCTGCTCACAGCATCCACCAGGTTGACCACTGACTTGGCAAAGTTCGTAGTTTGCTGTTTGCTTTTCTGCCTCTTAAACTGCAAAACAGATTGAGGACAGTGCAAAAAGATGTTAGAATGGGATATAGTTCAATATTTAATATTTATTTTTCTCTTACATCAAATTCCCGCCTCTTCTTGGGGTTCATGGTTTACAAGCACATGTTATGTGTGCATGCGCGTGCACGCACACACGTACAGGACCAATGAGAAGCTATGCCTACCTATTTTATTTTTTGCTTGTGTTGCTGCTTGTCACATTTGTTTGTAGCATACATCAAATACTGTGACACTGCACCCTCTAGTGGGAGCTACTAGGTCTGCACCATTGCATAATACCATAAGACCATTCATTTTTACTCTACATCTTGTTCACAGATCTGGGAAAATAAGCACAACTAAGTGTGGCTACCTACCATACTGTGGTCAATAACAACCATGAGTTCCAGGTATTTCATCTCCTCAAATATATTGCGAGGCATCTGTAAGGAGATAGCTCCAATTTGTATATTTGTCACATTAAAATTCTGAACAAAAACGGAAACAGAAGAAATGTGGAACAGAGCATTATGTATGAAGATGAAAATTAGCTTCTGATGATGCTGGTAATCATTATACTTTCAATACCTTTAGGGATAAGGGTTTTCTGAAGGGCACAAAATAAACATTTAAAAGAATTTAAAATTCTGTTACTGAATCTTTATAGAGATTTTGGGATGAAACAGACAATTTAGTCAGGCATGCCAAAAGTAAATATGTGTTTGGTTCAAACACAAAGAAAAACCAAACAGTTGCTGGAAATAAGAACTGTATAAAGTGTACTCACAGCACGCTTCTTTCTGTGCCTCAGCCACGAGACGTCTCCCACATCAGAGAATATCTTCTCCTCCCTTGCTGTAGAGAGACAGGGGGACGTGTTTGCACATTACCATGGTAGCCTATGAGTAGGTCTTGTGCACCTGCTCTGTTAACCTCAGGTAGGAAGCCAGACTTTTTCTTGGATTTATTCGAAGCTGAAGGGGTGGGGTGGGGGGGTAAACCTAAGAGCAGAGGTCAAGAGAATCTAAAGGTAGACAGATTTTGAGTGGATATTATACCAGCTCATGTTGACCTTGATATTGATGTTAAAAGGACACTTACTCTGTTCATTATCATTGGCCCACTGAAGTGTGTGCATCTTGCGTAAGGTATGGGGTCGAGCTGCTGTGTCCTGAGGTCAGAAAGGTCAAAGGTCAGAAAATAACTGCACAGGCAAAACATGGGCACAGATCAATCAAAATTTACCAAAGAATCTTCAACTGCTTGAAGAAATCTTCAAGAGATCTCTTGCACCAAATCTGAAAGGTCTTGTTGTCAGAATATGATATCATGCAGAGAAAACAATGCAAACTGGCCAGTATGCCATCTTCTTACATTTGAACAAGGAGATGCTGACACGATGTTTGCGTACTGTGAAATGCCAGCAGAGAAAAATCCAGTGCATGCTGTGTAGCCAAGGCACCGAGAAGGTCTTACCATGAAATGAGTCTGCAGAAGTGGCTCAATGACATACATGTGGAGTCCATCATCAAACACCCCGCTGTGGTGGAGGCAAAATGACATTGTGTTTTACCAGTGCAGGTAAAAGAGAATGTTGCCATGGCACCTACCAATGTTTGGTTTCTTTGTTCAAATGTGGTCACCACTTTGCAGACACTATTAACCAGAGTGACCTCCAGTGTTCCCAGTTTTACTCTCTTTGTTAACATTTGTCATGCCAGATATGTTACTGAAGTGGTTCTTCCTGGGCATCATCCTCCAGCACACATAAAAAGCCCCCACTGGAATGTTGTAACAGCAACCTTTCTATTTTTAACTAAACTTCACAATGATAACAAAGGAGTTTAACAACTTTAACAAAGCTCAACACCTTTGGCAACAGTAGAGCATATGGTTGAAGTGCGTGATTTTGGACCACTTGTTTTGTGTCATATTGACACAATTAATGTTCTATTTTGCCTGTTTATTAATGAAATTGGTGGTACAGAAAATTGTGCACAAAAACCGATAAACAAATGCATGCACATACAGTCAGGTACAGGGTCAAAGGGAACTCACTGCAGCCCATTGCAGGTAGACAGCGCCACACGTGACTTTTCATTCCCTCTCACCTGCCCGTGGTAGAAGCAGTGTTCCCCACCCTGTATACAAAGAGACGCAATGAAAAGGTGGAACATATCACTTCAAACCTTTACAACATACCAGTTACATACTCAGTTCACTATAATGACATGACAGAGGCAGGCAGATAGTCACAAAACTACATATTCAAGAACTCTCAGCAAGAAGCTATAAATAAAGCGTAGATAAACTGTGTTAAGTGTGCACCAATCAGCATTTTAAATAACTTGACTAGGGCCTAACAGATGTTGCATAACACACAGTTGCTTGGTAAAGCTTTGCGGTGCTGTCGTAGGTGGTGTGCTACGTGTGCAGTCCTCATGTGCTCCCAGTGCACAACAGCATCCTCACCAGCTGTGTGACACTGCTGAGGAAGCGCATTGTCCTTGTTTTGCTGTGCACACACAATGCTCACAGCTGCCATTTGTGCTGTGTACGCCAGATATAACTTTTTTCCTCTGTGTGTTGCCTTTGTCTGTACATCACTTTGTAGATTGAAGAGGTATTGGAGACCTGAGCAAACCATTTGTGAATAATCTGTGTAGGGTTCAATCTAGATGATTTGTCCACACATCGTGTGGTAAGACTGCACACTCAGACATGTCCAGAGAGTGCCATCTCTCTGTGATCGTGTGAGTGCTGTTCTAGGACGCAGTGCTGTAATACTGGAACAATGCCACCCCGTGTCCATGTTAGCATGGCACCCTCCTGATTCAGCAGCTGTAGGGACACTATAAGTCTAATTCCCACACACTCTGTTTCCTTTTCTTCAGGTGTTCAGCACTATGATGACTGCTTTGTACTGTTACCACCATTACCATGGCATTATTACGTTATGCCAGTAGTGCTTCAACACCAATTCATAATGCTTCCTGACACTGAGATGCATTTAATATTAAACAGCTTTGGCTTACAAAGGGTTTATGATGCGCTTATTGACCACTTACAAAATACATACAGGGAATAGTGCCAACTTAAAACAGCATGCTTCTGTAGTTGTCATTTAAAAGAATATGGTGAACAATCCATAGGCATTGATACTAACAACAAAACAATAATAATATGACTGTTGGAGACTGTTATATAAATGTTATGTAGGTTATCATCCTCCTTCTCTGTCACATTGGTCACATACACAAACAATGATCCTACCTTTGATTCAACAGGTTTGCCATCTTCATAGTGTTTCTCCATATAATCTGATGACAACAGGTCACTACCGGACAGAAGCACAAGCAGGACATTCAGCCCATTGCTTCAGACCCAAAATGCCTTGGTGCAGCAGGGTGCCCCCTAATGAACACCACCCCATATAGCTCAGTGGTCACACAACATCAGTACCATCCACACACTGCCTGGGGAAAAGATAGTGGTCAGTGGAAGGGAACAGGGACAGGAGTCATATATAGGCCTGCTCGGGGGGGGGGAGACAGAGAGAGAACAGCAGGGAGGGGATAGATTACAAGTAAAAATACCAGACACTCAAATGTACTTACAAACAGAGAGGAACATGCACACAAAACAGAAACCTGACCAGAAATATGTGGGTATGCAGAAATTAATACAGACCAAATGAACTGGATGGGGGCACTCATGAACTCTATATTCATTCTAACCACTCTTTTTTAATGTTACTCTATACATATACAGCACACAAAGTTGGTGCTGACACACAAAAACACCCCCTCACCATCCCTGGGTTCACCTTGGGCAGTAGTATCCTCCAGACTGCCCCCCAAGGTGACCTGATGTCTGATTCAGTGCTGTCCTGGGCCTGAAAAATGGGGCCCTGCTTTTTGACTCACCTATACACTAACTACCAATTAACTGTAACTTGCAGGAGCCACCATGACAATGATACAGCTGTGATTAGCAGTAGGACTTGTGTCTTTCAAGAAGTCATCACGACAACAGTGCAGGAAGAGAGGATAGGGCAGGAACATGCAGGATGACAGGCTCCTGAGAAAAGGTATATTTTTATTCCAACAAAGGGGTAAGACAAAACTGTTAAACCGTGTGGTTGCCACTGAGATGTAGATCACCCAGGTCTGTGTGTGTGTGTGTGTGTGTGTGTGTGTAAGAGGCCCTGTAATAGCTATGCTACCTAATGCAGTAAGTGGCTAACAATGGGCAACCTGAAAGGGGTGCAAATTCGATATTAAATTCACCAAGTCCCCAGGGAAATGAACTGTACACATTTATTCATTTAAGTTACTTACAAGAAGCTTTCATAAAGTATGGCTCATGTGACTTACAAAGAAAGCATTTACACCATTGGATATTATTAGTGAAGCAGCTCCAGTTAAATGCAGTATCCCTGGGTGCACCAGAGCCAGTAGCTTTTTAGTCACATCACAGGGTCTTTAACTAATAGGCTACCTGCTGCACTTGGGTGTGACTTTCTGAGAGGTAGGAGATGGATGCACACTGGGGACTATAAGAGACTAAAGGGCTGCAGCCGACCCAGATAAAAACACATTCTCTCTCCTTGCAAGGGAAGGATGGCTATCTTTGGTATTTTGTGAAAAATATACAGTAATGACCAATCTTTCTGGTTGACGAGCCAAAAAAGATGTCATTCTCTATGGTGAGTAAAGCATGGAAAATGAAAAGCACACACGCACATGGCTCTAAATAACGCATATCTTGCTGAGTCTGCTGACAGTAATTCATATGCACTGCTAGCTTTACATGTTTGTTTTCAAAAAAACCAGTGAAAGTTTGCATTTTTTAAAATCACAGACTCTGCAGAAGGCAGCTGTGAGAAAAGAATCATGTATCATTCAGATTATCCTTCAGAAACATTTCAACAATGTAAACAACTTGCACTAACAGAAAATCACCAAAAGGATGCATACAGACATACTGTATGTGCATCACCCTGACGACACACTTACTGCAAAGCAGTGATTTTAGTGTAATCTCCTGAGGCATGAGTAAATCTGATAACATGCACATGTGTGTACTCTATCTGTAAATGTATCTGTAGTGTCTATATAAATGTATGTTTAAAAAATGTACACGGTATATCTAGTTGACAGACAAGTGTGTGTGTGTCCATGGCTTGCTGATACCTCTAGTGACTTCCAGATTTTACTCACTGTAAATCCCACCTGAGAAACCTTACAGTAATTAAGATTTTTGCTTGTCTGCAATGTCACTGAATACAGCACTCCATATTTGTGCTAATTTTAACAATTAGAGTATGTCCATGTGTCTTAACCATCCTCTACCAGTGCCCTTACCCCTTCCCACACTGCTTGCCACATATTTTCCCTGCAAAAAAGGTCACCTGTATGTATACTCAGGGCAGACTGTTTGCAGTAAAGCCCAGGCCTGAATTAGGAAGATAAAGGAGATTTCCATCTACAATCCAAAGACATGATGTCCAGGTGAACTGTCCTTGAATTACTCACTACGTGCTTACATGTGCTGCTGTGTGCGTGCGTGTGTATGGGTGACTGCCTATAACAAGCTGTACTCCCGTCCTTGTCTGTACTCCGTTGCCCACTCCTTATTTCAGAAAGGTGACTGTGGATCGCTGCTTCCCTCACTGTGCGCAGGGTTAACTGGACAGACAGCGTTGCCTTATACTGTAAGCTTAATGTAACAGACAGACTTTGACAAAGCCAGGCGCCTTTAATATGTGCCCAGCCTCTTATGTCTGAGAGTAGCTTCCAAGTACAAGGATAACATGACACAGCCGGAGCAGAGGGGTTAACGGCACACTGGCCACTGTTGCTCCTGCTCGTCTTCACAGCAACCACCACTAACTACAGACACAAATGAAGACATTTTACGAGTGTAAACTAATACAGAATCTCCTTCCTTTTTTGGTCAGTGAATAATTTTATGTTTTGACATACATTTCTACTGTACATTTTTTTTTTCCTGGAACAACTGTATAAATGTGCTGGTTAATGTATTAACAAGTTCTTCCCCCTCTTCCCCCTTTGTATTTAAATCCAACTGATTTACTTTGTTGGGCACACTGAAGTATACAGCCCACATTTGTACTAAAATCAGCCAACTACTAACAAAGAAAACAGATTATCATTCAAATGTGACTAATTAGCATCTCAGAAGGCTCATCACTGTTGAGTTAGCTTCCCAACCCCCCTGCCAACAAATACGTATGTGGACTTCATGAAGGGAAGCCCTTTTTAAAACAATCATAACAAATACTGACAGACTGAACTCTGACTGCTTTTGGATAGACAGGAGACAGAATGCTAAGCAGCACTTACTTGTTTAATGTCAGATCCAGGATAAATCTGGAGCCAAAAGCTTCAGTCTGGAAGCTGACCTGAGCAAGGTGGACCACCTAAATTACAGGTAATAAATAAAAGAGGAAAACTAAGCATTACAAACTGCTTATCTGCATAACCCTTTATTCGTTATTAAGTCTTTAATTTACAAGACAAACATAACATATAACAAATGTTTTTGAAACTGTGATGTGACAGACATATTTACAACACAAAATAAGAATAATGGTCAAAACAGAGTCAAACAAAAGAGTCGGTGCAGACGTGGGAGAGAAGAAAAAGGCACACAAATTACTGAGACAGCCAAGAGCAAACCATTAGGATAAGTGTTGTGCATTAAACTTTGTGCTCATTGATTAAAGACCTGAAATATCTGCTTATTCAATGGCCAGCCAGTGCTGTCAGGGGTGGAAATAGTCAGTGTGAGAACACTGTTTTACAGGGTGGTAATGATACATAATACATGTACTACAGTTTCCCCATTCATTAGCTCTGTGTAGACACACACTCACTAAGGTAAAACATTCCCTGATGGAAAGCATGCAGAACATGCTGAGATATGGGACAGGATGCAAAGTGCTGCTCCAGGCCATCATTTCTCTCTCAGTGTAAACACTAGAAGATGTGGACAAGCACAGCATGACTGCACCTCTTCACAAGCAGAAGAGGAGCCCGTGTCACCCTGCCAAGGGCTAGTGGTGTCACATCCCAGAGGTTTTGACTCCATCATCTGCGCACTGCCCATGGACACCCGTGCCAATGAGAAAGAGAGGCAAAAGAGACTAGGACAAGCAGCTTCTCTTCTGCCCCATTTGAGTTTGTTTTAAAAGTCACTGTGACAGTAGGGCAGGAAGCAGGATATGGGAGTTACCAGTGCATCCAAGATTAGGAAAGCAAAAGACAGCAAGAAGGTCACCACAATGGTAAGAGCAGGCTGGGGTGACATCTTTGCCCCTGCCAGGTCACCCGCTTTTCCCAGAACAGTATGGGAACACAACATACACTCACAGCAAATGGGCACACAAGGAGAAATGGCAGCAAGGCAGAAAGGACATGGTCACAGGCATCATCTTGCAGAGGAGTCTTCCTCTGACATCTCCTTTTCTCCACCCCCGACAGGCTGCACGCCAAAATGCACAAGTGCTAAATGCACACAGCTGATGCTGCCACAAGCTGGAGCTCCCCTGAGGGTTGCCAAAGCTCCAGGCGGGGCAATGACTCACCTGACCCTCTGCTCCCTGGTTCGTCGCTCTAGTGCTGAGGTCGTGGTAGGTGCTCTCAGAATCCTCATTAAGGTAGTAGATGAGCCGGGAGGGGTAAGTGATCGCATGTTCTGGTGCACGGTGTGTGCTATTGTCAGTGTATGCCGCTGCAGTCCGATGCTCCTGCCCCACCGTCGGCAACACTGAATCCTTTACCGGCTCATTCTCTACTGGTGGGGGGGTTACTGCAGGAACAGCCGGTTGTTGCAGTGTACGTACTGTTTCAAAACCCGTTTCGCTTGAATTATACAGGAATGGATCAAATTATGCTAACAGCTGCAGCTTTATCACTGCAGTGGATGGTGCATATAATGCATCAAAAAGATGGCAAAGCAGGACGAATGGTACACATTTAATTCACAAACGGACATTTGTAAATATAATAAATAAAAAAATGACTAATCCTACATCAATGATTCCATAACGTGACAAGAAGAATACCGATGACATTGAGAGCAATGTTCAGAATAAAAAACCTCTTTGTTATTTGAGTTAAAAAAATTTACTTTAAATTGTATATAACATTTTTTAACACCTATCCATATTCTTCATATTATAACACCGGAAGACCCCACTCTGTAAATCTTGTCTTGTAGGTTTCATCAGAAAGACTCGTTTAGCGCCTGTACGGTGGATTGCTTGAGTAACTCGTCAATGTCAATGCAGACACTTTTAGCTAATATTTTAAAAACGTATGTAATTTCGTGCTGTTCCCAAAGTTCGATCGTAATACACAAAAGTGTCCTTTGTACTCTACGTACCTTTAGAATATTTGAGCGAAATAGTAGAAATATCATTTATTAAAAAATGAATAACTTAATGCAACATGAATCAAATTGTTACAATTTGCATAGTTAATCTCCGTATCCGTCATCCCGCAACTATTAAAATATGACATACCGGTGGAAGCCGAACCGAATGGATGCTGCCAGGATGCGAGGATGCTCACGAGCAGGATTGGAAGCAGCGTCAGATGCATGATTCATAGTTAATGGTTTGAAAAGCTTGACATTAACATGTTAACGCAGCGAACAGTTTGCGGCCCATCGTTGTGACATAGATGATGTTTGAGAGATCCTTTCTGTATCCAGCGGGGAGAGGGGACTCCTGCAATAGCGAGTAAAAAAGGGAGGGGAAGAAGGGCGGTGTGGTACGGGGGACTTTGACAAGACAACGGCTCGCCACCGAGATCAACAAATCAGCTCCTCCCGACGCCGCAACTGCGCAAGTGCAATGCAGTGCCCTAGGAAATTCGGTGTCTCCTGAAAACAGATAATTCATTATAAACGCGCATGCGAGCTGCATGCTGTCGCTTCTGACACCATGAAAGCACGTGAACAGCGACACTTCGGGTGGAGCAAGGATTCCTCCCCACGGGGAATATCACTCTAATAATTATCCTTTCCACGTTATCTACATGACGTACGTTTTCTCCCAGCAGGAAAAGGCATGGAATTTGTCATATACTTTTTCTTCGTCATTTAATTTGTTGGCAGTGGCCACAAGAGTCCCCTACTTCGTTACTAACATTTAATAGATTCACTATTCGCTATGGAAGCAAGGGTTGGCTGCGCTGGTCAGTTTGTGGATGGTTACTGTTCTGTCTATGTGGTATTGCATCGCAGACGTTCAATGCTGCATCGCAGTTTACATCGTACATCATAGTTATCCTGATCAAATGGTTCATTCACTAAACCTTTTTTATTTTTAATTTGTAAATTACAAATTCTCATCCAACGTGTAGGTTTACAATTCAGACAAAAAAGGCGAAAATTTAGATAAATGTTTAATTTGCATATTTTGTATTGTGACAGAGGGCTCTGTCCCCGGTCACGGATAGCATGAGCTGGCACGAGATAACAGGAACGCGTACACACCGTACACAACCCGCAACCAGTTACGCAGCATTCCATCACTTTTTTCGTTCGTTTCACAATACACAGTTGGTTATACGCACCTTTATTTCAAAACAGTAGCTCCCGTCCCTTTATACGCATACACACACATTTATCAGAATAATACCAACTGGGAGGTCTGAGTACGGGCTATTGGTGGGGGGTTTGTCCAAAAGGTGCGTGTGGTACGCAAATTCAACTTTCTTTCGGGTTTGGGGTACCACGCGAGAAAACAAAAACCTGACATGTGGGACGTCTCACGTGTTTGTAAAACAAAGATACTCACGTGAGCTAAGACGCCAAAAACATAAAAGGGGAGATGAAATGAACAAAGAGTAAAATGCTTCCTTTATGTTGTACTTTATGCGGCTGTACCGTTTTAATGGTGTAAACACTGGAAATGAATTATCAATACAACTGTATATGTGCATTGAGGGCATTGTTAACATGGTATATGCCAGTGGGGGAGGAGCCTATAAAGGGCAAAGCTTGGACCAAGCCAAGGGGGGGAGAGTTTGGTGGATTATGGGTAGGAGATTGCGTTGTTAGCATTTGATTGAAGGCGGGAGAAGCCGAAGAAACACCGCTGGTTTCTGGGCCCCCTGTAATACAGGCAGGTGATCTGAATTGTTGTTTTTTTTTTTATCTACAAAGCACTGTCCTCACTGTTGATTCTTTGTTTTGTGGAGCACTATAGTAAACATCAATTGCACTTACGTGCTAGTGTGGCTGAGCCATCTGTGCAAGCGGGGAGAACCCAAACGGCGCAATCCGTGACAGTATAAATAATGTAATATTAAATACTAACATTAAATATTTAGCATTCAGCTGACAGTAACCGGGAACCTGTTCAGTGTAATCACGGAAATTCCTCTGTGGCTGTCTGGCTCTCTCCACATGCTGCTGGCTCTGAATTGGACACCATGTCACGTGTCTTTTTCATTGCCCCGGCACTGTTAATGCAATAAATTTCATTGCCATTATTTTGAAACTGGCAAACCAACCTGACTAACCCGAACAAACACATCAAGTACAGTATATCATAGAATAAAAAACTGTGAGCTGTAAAGCAGCCTTCTATGAAGGCTCATCCTCCGCATTCATGAGACCAAAGCGACACTCGTAATGCAGCTCTTTCCCCTTTGTTCTTGATAAGGTTATGTTGACCAGACTTGTATTTTGTCCGATTATGTGCTATGGCAGCATAAACGACCCTAGGTGTACACACATGCTGTTCACGTAAATGATGTGCAAATATGACATCAGTCAGCATCATGGCAGTGTATGCAGGTAACGTTTTAATGCATTCATGGGTATTTTAAGTTGATTAAATGAAACCTGTTGTTTCGTACTTTCAATGGCTGCCACAGAACGTCTACCCTTCACTGGAATGTAAAAGTGACGCTGCACTGATGAAAAGCAGTCGGAACGCACCGTTTAATACAGATCACGAAACGTCTCACTCAGTACACTCTGATACCTTTTTTCTCTTGAATGTCCTCTGAAAAATAAAACTGCAATAAAAATGTGACCAGCAGAAAAAAAATCTATACATATTTAATGTCAGCCTTTACGCAATTTATGGTATGTGCTTGAGAACGTAAAGTCAGTAAAAATCCTATTTCTAAATTCAAAACATGAATGTGCCACATTCAGATGGATCCATTTAGTGTCTGTGTGAAGAGCACAAGTCTGTCCACCAGCTTGGCTAGCAGATGCCAGCTCAGCATTCCTACAGCTCCTATTTCAGCATTGAAAGCACAAGGCCAGCCCATTTTTTCTGGTCACACTAACGCTTCCTGAGCCAGCAGGAAGCTGCACAAAAACACCTGCCACCACCTACTAGCCCTTCATGTTGACCCATTGGCTGATATACATAAAAAATTCCAGAATTATGAGGCCAAGAGTATGGGTGCAGTAAGACCAGCCCAGATTCCTTGGATAATGCTCATCAAAGAACTTGGCATCTCCAGCACAGGACAGCCAAGAACTAAGCCGCACCATATTCGACACCTTATAATAGGTTGCACAACTTGGTAGTGTAGTGCATGCTGTGCTCCAGACAGACTTGAGGTTACCTGCTCATGCAGTGATCAGTCTCTGGTTGCTATGCAAGGGGACCACCATATGCCCCAATAAAATCACCTAGCATCAGCACGTGCTTGACTGGAAAAAGTACAAGGGCACACCATATAGATATTTTTATATGAGAAGAAGCTGAACTAACAGAAGTGAAATATTTAACAATGTCTGCTAAAGGTTAGACGAACGTTTGCATGCGTGCATTACTTAATGCTGCATACAGGCTTTTGAAACAGATTTTGTGTTGTGTACACAAACAAGACAACATGATTAATACTAAACATAGAAAATTTTAATGTACACACAGTAATTATTAAATACACAGAACTTTGAAGAAAAATATTTATTACAAACTTAAAAAATAACCTTATTAACTGTAAAGAAAAAACCTAGTTTTCCTCTGGAGATGTAACCTGTGCAAAATATTACAGCTTTCTACACAATGTCTGCTCTATCAACAACAGCATTAGCAGAGCTGAGAGAACTCGTTTTACGGTGCCCAGAGATACAGTATTCAGGGCATTAGTGCATGGAGTAGTGTGTGTGAGTCCCCATGGGGGAAGGTGGTAATATGGCAGGGATCTCGATAATGTTGGTAATTCGCTCAAACGCCTCCGGCTACGACAAACTGACTTTACGACATCTGGAAAACGTATGGGACTTCAAACTTTCAAACTTCACTACTGGGCGAGTAAAGTCTTGACAGTACAGGTATATTCTTAACATGTTAAACTGCAGTAAGTGCTGAAGCAAACGCTTCTAACTTTAACACTAATTTACCAGTCAATGAATTGTTACCTATATGCCTTAAAATAATGAACACCACAGAAAACCGGTTTATATTAAATATCTCTAATCAGATATACCGGCAAATGTTGTGACCAATGGCAAATAAATGTGAGCGATGGATAACTCTGGAAAGTTCTTAATACATACGAACATTTAACATGGCATCGGTCGAAGATATATAACCGTATCAAATCAGCCCTTACTTATAGCATGATACCAGCTACTCCCCCATGTCCTGGCTAATTGGACACAACAACAGTTTTTTAAAAACCTGTTTCAGTAGAAAATCTTGGAAATGTGTGAGAAACACCAGAGTAAAAATTCAACAATAATGTGGAGGGTGTAAATGTCAGCAACATTTGTGTGACTTTATGATGCCTACAATTTCTTCAGAAAAATGCACTATTTCTACGTTTTGACGTTGTTCAGGTCCGACTTTATCGAGATCCCCACTGTATGCAACTTCTGGTCTGTACTGTAGAGGTCCTATCTCTTAACCCTCTTTCTGTGTTTCTGAGGGACAAGGGATACAGGAAGCTGTCTGGTGGAGGACCTGTTCAAGGACACAGAACTTCTCTTTTGCATTCCTGTGGTTCGAGAGGATGTCCTCACAGAACCTTTACCTCTTGGTGGCTTTTTCCTGGCAATTCTCTGTGACACTCTCCTGTGCTGAGAAGGGCTTGTGGCCTCTGCTTTTGGCAGAAAACCCTTAGCTGGATCTTTCTTTTGATCTGCTGACTTGGATTGCTGACCCATACTGCAGGGTTTCATCAGTAATTCTGATCTCACCCCACTTCTTCTGGACATCAGCCTTGTGGGAACCCTACTGGATGTATAGGATGAAGCAGCTCCTTTTGCTGAGATTAAAGACTTCTCCTTCAGAAACTTCACCTGGGCACCCTGCCTTTGTTGACTCTGACTGGTTTTTGTCCTAGTTTGGATGGCCTCATTAGGCTCAATGGAAAGAACTCTAGTCGCACCGTCTGTGTGCGAGGCGGTGGGAGTGATGGTCTCCGACAGATAGCGGCCACTGCTGGAAAGGGAGGAGGGACTGAAAAGAGCCCTCCGGCTGGAAACAGAGGAGCCCAGCTCAGAAGCCCCAATGCTTTCCCGACATGAGCCTGAGGTGGAGGCACAGAACTCCATCAAGCTGCTGCTTCGGCCCTTTGAGGAGCTCCGTCCCTCCCTCTGCTCCACAAACTGCTTCTCTTTATTAATGTCTGGACTAAGGCTCCGGAATAGCTGCCGTACATGTGGGAGTGGTTTGGGTTTGCCTACAGTCACTCCCTTCGGTGGAGTTTTAAGAATCCTGTTAGTCAGTGGATCGTAGTACTTTAGTGGGGTCTTTTTATACTTGTACTTCAGTGTACTTCCACCCTCTGAGGACTTCCGTTTCCTGCCAGTTTTCCTGATGGTAACAGGCTTCAAGGGACCCTGCCCGGCTTCTGGGGAGGACAAGACATATACCACTGTTTTGGGTTGCAAAGGACTCATAATTTTACTGTATACCTCAGGCAATTTTAAGGCACACAGTCTGGTCTTCATATCAGGTGTCCTCTCAATGCTAAGGTTCCGCTGTGGCTCACAGTTACCTTCTGGCACAGAAGTCTTTCCTAGGACCCTTCTCCTGATTACAGGCCCGGACAGTGCAGTGGTCTGTGTGCTGTGGCTGACTTTCACTACTTGGCAACGGGAGGCCAGTCTGCACGTTCTTCGTCCTGCCTTCTTTTGAAACTCCCCATCGTACACATGGTCATCCTGAGGGTAATCCTCAAGTGAAATAATATTCCCATTTATACACCCGTCTTCTGTTAGGGAACCCTTTACATCCTTTCTTTTATCACCCCTTTTGCCAAATTTTGCTAAGGATTCAGTTTCAAAGTAGCATCGGAAGCGTCCCTCTTTGAACTCTCGCACCATGGCCTCAATCTTAAGATCATCTTCATGCATAACCTGCGACAATGTCTTTCCAACAAAAGCCTGAGGTATATGGGGTAATGCAGGTAGCACCTCTTCTTTAGTCTCGTCTCTTGCTTTCACTGGTTCAACAATCCTCTTTTCTTCTCCTTTATGGACCAGGTTCAATGCATTGTCTAGCTGAGTTCTGTAGTTTTTGTCATCTAGATTTACGTGCAGCTCCATGAGACAGCCAAAATCATTAGTAGCTGGCTTGGCTGTTTCTGGTACAACTTGAACTGGGACATCCCATTCTGTACTAGTCCCAGAATTAGAGAAATAAGGGTGGTTGACTGAGTCTAAACTCAAACAAAAGCTATCTTTTTCACCCTGAAAATCATCCCGGTTATGCCCGTAACAGTACTTCTCAATTACCTCCTCAATCACATTTTCTACTGTATCTGAATGTTCACTGAAGGTACCCTGCACCTTGTGAGTGACCTGTGAGGTGAACTGTAGTGGTGGCCTCACAGCAGCTGCCCTGTTCCTTAGGTCCTGCGTAGCATCTACCCTTGAGTTTGAATGTTTCGGTGCTGCTGAACTGGACGAAGCAGATTCACTTTTGTTTCTTCGTTTGTTGGTTTTCCTGTGAGCTTTGCGATGGAGCTGTACAGGCAAGCTTACTTGTTGGTCTGGGACTGGACTTTGTGAGGTACAAGGACCAACTGGGGTAGAGAACAGAGTGGCAGATTGCGCTTTGGTCTGCTTTCCACTAGTCCCATGTACAAAACCCTGTGTTGGAGAGTCAGGTTGTGGGTTGTGGCTAACATCCACTGCCCTGTCTCTCTCTGATGAACTCCTTGTTTCTGAAACCAGGTGAGCACCTGCAGTGGTTCTAGTCCTCCCCTCCTGCAAGCTGCCCTTTTGAAGTCCACTGGGACCGGCACCCTGAACGAAGACTAATTGGCATGAATCGTCATCCGAGCTGAGCATCTCTTCACGGGTTCCGACAGTGTCCCCGTCATCCTCCAGGGCACAGCACACATCAGAGAGCTTTTCGCTCGGAACCAGGGGGCTGCTCAACAGTGGGAGGTCAGCATGGGTGGGCCTTTGAAAATAGACACATGGCGGTTTGTTTAGAAAAAGAAGGCTATACAGCAAGATGTTAATGCAATGCAATATAACATAGGCTGGTCAATGCTGAAAAATTAAAACTGTGAACTTTGAAACCTTCAGTCAGAAAAGAGTAACAAAAATATGTCCAGGTTGTACTCGACTTACGGCCACAATCAGTTTTGACCAACCAGTCGTAACTCAATTTGGTCGCAAGTCGGCCTATGCAAAAATGACCTTACATATATTAGGCTATGTAATGATAATCATGATGTTGTCAGGTAGGGCTGTACTCGTCAGGTTTTAGTCAAACATTGTATACTAAAGTACATTTAGTTTAATAATGTTAAATAACTGCAAAAAAAAACTGCATACTACAGTACAATTGGTTTAATAATTGCAACTGGGGCAGCGCTCGGGGTCGTCTATTTTTTCATAAACATGGTGAGCTTTGTCTGAACTGTTTGTTTCTTTTTCTCCTTGTACATTTCAGGATACGGACAAAACGCATCATGTGCCATTCGTTCAATCCTTGCAAATCGTTCAGTGTTTGGGTCCATTCCTTCAAAATGTGCAAGAAGTTTATTCAGTAGAAATAAACCAGCTGGGCAACACTGACCAGACATACCAGTCACAGCTGTGCTCGTAAAGTCGATCAGTCGTAAGTTGCATTGGTCGTAAGTCGACGAGGACCTATATTTTAACTACATCTGCAGTATATAATGCTCATAATTTAGACATTTATAAATCTACACCCTGCAGATAACACAAAAATTTATTAGTCCTCAGCTGAGAGCAATAAATTACGCTGTGTCAGCCCTGTAGAAAACAGCTCATTATAGTCCTCTTGGTGATAATGGGGCTTCCAATACTTCTTTCTATCTTGTCATAAGCATCATGGAAAATTTTAACAGTATTCATTTTTGCAGAAAAATACTGAAACAGTAATTATATTCCTTCACAGAAGCTACATGAACTGCAAAAGAGCAAACAGTAAGCAAAATGTTTGTAATAACACAATTTGTCTTTACAAACTTGGGCCAATTTTTGACTAGCAAATGAATAGGTCTAATTTCATTGAGTCTCCTTCTTGGTTTTTGGCCTAGACGTCCACTAATAAATCAGTGAAACAGTGAACAAAATGCTGGCGTGGTGTCTTGTCAAGATGAGGTCATTAACACTGGCGGCTATTTCTGTGCACCATTACTCGCTCTCAGCGTCTGAGAAAGTTTAATGCTGCAAGAGATGGCGTTAGCCTACCTAAATGTTAAAGTGCTTTCGTCATTAATTCTGTTCAGTACTGACTGTGCTGTGATTACTGTCAGTATGTAAAACCAATGACATCAGGAGCAATTCCATTACTCTGTCTAATCTATTTACTTGTTTTATCAAAATCAAAACTATTGCACTAAAGTCTGTCTGAACAACATGTGCTGCTGACTGACCTGGGACTGCAGCTCTGGGAAGAGGCCGACACTGTCCTGGTGTCACCTGGTGTCACCGCAGCGGACAGGGTGGTGTCAACACTCACCTGGTGTCACCATAGCGGTGAGGATGGTGTCAACACTCACCTGGTGTCACCATAGCGGT
>JABJVR010000799.1:47361-57801 GCA_025773905.1 Chitala chitala
GTGTCAACACTCACCTGGTGTCACCATAGCGGTGAGGATGGTGTCAACACTCACCTGGTGTCACCATAGCGGTGAGGGTGGTGCTGAATGACGTCCTGTAGAAAGCGCTCCATAAGACTGCCTGGCACTATGTGGGGTCGAGCCCCTCGGACCGCTTGCTTGTGCCTGGAGCTCTCGATGTGCTGTGGAGCAGTGGAAAGCGGACGTAAAACAGGACGATGAACCACATGTCAGACACAAAACCCTCCTCTGTAACCTGTTCTCAAACTGCCCATCCATGCATGCCTTTACACTACATTTACTCATGTATACTTATTCAGGGCTTTTGCCTACAACAGCTTTTGTTTGATTTAATTGCACTCAACTGTAACGCTAAAAATGTTAATGAAGTAATTTTAATAATTTTCTCAAAAGTTAAACAGCAGGCCTTCTTAATTAATAATCATGTAATGACTCAATTTTCTTTCTATTTCTCTACTCTGCTTTGTGCCCTTACCAGTAATCAGATATAGTGAAGTTGTCGGTCTGCAGAACAATGTCATGTTAGGAAAGTAAAGAACACCATGTGTAAAGGGTGTCACCTGCTCCACACTGCTATAGATGACCTGACAAAGGCTGCAGAATCCGTGTCTTGCAGGGCTGCCAGAGGGTCCTGGAACAGGCTGTTTAACTGCACTGCTCCTAAGACAGAGACACTGCTACATCAGTGCACTTGCAGACACTACTCACCTTCTGGTGCTACACACTCTAAGAAAGAACACAACACTATACAGCTCTCACTCACTAGAGCCATGTAATACAGGACATCTGTCTTACTAACTATTTTACCTAGTCATCTCCACATCATGGATAAAAGCAGGATCTGACCATAACAGCCATATCGATAGGAATCATTAAATGAAGGCCCTTTTGCCATTCCTCCAAAAAAGCAGGTACCAGCCAGCTATAGAGCTTCTCCCTACTCATGACCTCCCAGCCTACCCCTCCCTCCTTGTCTGTGGACTCACCAGCCGCTCCTCTCCTGTTTACTCACAGGTCCAGATGGGCCTCTCTCTTCTTCTCCTGAGAACACCACAAAGCACCCTCAAGAAAAATATCAGGTCTCCCTGCATGCACTTAGGCTGCTTTAAAAGTAAGGTGGGGGTGGGGGTAAGACACAGCCTTCCAAGAGGGACTCAGCAGTCAGCGCTTCCACAGGCAAATCAGCAGTCAGCAAGTTTCACCGAGGGCCAGTCACTCAAAGACCTTACAATGTTGTTTTCTCACTCCTCTCTCTTACCTTTACCAGAGGGACCTGAGCGCTCCTCCGCAGGCATTTTCTTCTGGTACTTCTAAAAAAGCAAAAAAACACTGATATTGTAGCAGAACATGAGCTGCATTAATACATTTCTCATGTATTGCCAGTGAACATGCTCAGCACCCTGTGTGTTATCAGGAAGACTGATGATACACTGAAGATGCATCAACGTGCGGAAGTTATTGGTGAAACTGTTCAACAGCAAGCTTGCAAGACATGAACCTCTCTACCAAACGTGCACAGCTCCACTGACATCACTCTTATACAGGTTAAACTTTTACTCATATACTCCTTTACAAGCTCAAACACAATAACTTGGATTGAACAGTGCAAGCTTGTAAGTAAACCCTTGAGCTGAGCACTCAAGGCCATGCCATCTTTTTTTCCTGCTAGCCTTGAACGGGCCCCATGCCAAGCAGCTTCACCAGAATACACAATTTCTGTGAAACTGTAGTGCACATTTTAGACACAGCAATGCATACATTTGTATATATTTTATGCATAAACACATGACACAATACTATAAGCCTTACAGTTAATATTTATAACAATACAAGAAATGAAAAAGCAACGTTTCAATTTCCTTATAAACCAGACTGTGTTGAGGCACAAGGCCAAACGTACACATTCAGATCAAAATACCAAGCAGGGGCAGGCCATTAGTAACTTTGAGGTTTTTTTTTAGTTTTCAAAGCAAAAGGGTATAAATACTTACACGCCCTGCAGCAGTTGGTACAGACGTTGCAGTGAGTCAGGGCGTAGTGTGGCCACATGTACTGGCACTCACATCGCAGTGCACTATCCACGATCATCAGGCATTTTTGCTGAAACCCTTGTGACAGGAGCCAACTAAGTGGTCACATCTGCAGGGGGGAAAACATGCAATCTATACAACGTGAAGCTACATTTGTTTAAGTAACAGGCTCCATGATGACCAGTTTGTCATTCTGGAAAAAAGATATGATTCTTAAAAAAAATTACTATTTAACAATGTCAGTTTTTCAGTTCACAATTCCTAAAGCGTACGTCAGAAATTGGGGTCTTGGGATGGGGGATGCCTCCCTGTCCCCAGTGAATTCTGTATCAGTTTTTTATAATTTAATTTGAGTTGTTGTCAAAACACCCATGTGGACATGAGAAATTCCTTAAATGTTCACCAGCATCATGGCCGTGTGATGTGCTCGTGGCTACACTTCACCTTACATACAACACTTACTACACCTCGTATTTTACACTCACTCGCACACATCATTAGACTATGGTGCAACTATCGTTTACTGTACCTCAAAATGAGTCAGAACTGCGTGCACCTGTAAATACATACTTGATCTGCAATGTATTTTAAAATCAAAATCCTGTTTGTTACACGTTTGTATAAATAATGATATACAGATACGTTATATGATTTAATATTAAAAAATAGGAGACTTCAGAAGAAATCTGTGAATTGTTATATACTCATGCATCAGTGTACGTTTATTCAAAAGCCATGTGCTTTGTCATATTTCTGAATGAAAAGTTGCTGCCGTCTGACTGATAAACATCAACGTGGCGCTGCATAAACAAAATACACTGAAAAAAATCACAGTAACCAAACACACCTATTATTTGCCCATTCGTTTTGAACTGAAAACTAAGCAAGTTAATCCCGCTGATTTGCGGGTTATTACACTCATATTTCACATTAACACGTTCAAACTTTTCTTTCGACGGGTAATAACACGTGGTTGCCAACCTTGAACCTTAACAGGAACCTTTCGAGCTGCTTCCGCTTTGATGGTACCGCTGATTGGCTGTCACATAAATACAGCTAACCGCTAACCAGCTAGGCCTACACAAACAAACGTGTTCAAAGCAAGCGGCGCACGATGTTACCAAAAAGCCCGAGATACTAATATCAGTGACCATCTTGTTTTACAGTGGATAAAACAGACCGAGTAGCGGCCAGTCCATGCAGCTAGCTACTTAAGTAGGTGCCACTTGTCAGGCCCGTCGCCTATTGGCAAAGTGCAGTGGAAAAAAAGGTAATTTTAACCGAGCAAGAGCTCTTAGGTGGGCCATAACGTGCACCTAACATCAATGTAGATAAACGCTGCCGCCTGAGCCCGTTCAGCACGCCTACAAGTTTTCACCTGGTTATGACGGCTGTTCCACTCAGATCTTGTCGGCATCCGTGTACAAGTTTCATGAGCTTTTCCTCGTCGCGCGGTCTACCCATGACGTCACCAACTGCGACGCCCACTTTCGCGGGAAAACATGGCTGCCTTAGTTTCAAATAAAGCAGACCGAACTGAAAATATAGTTTAATTTGACTGTAAAATAAGCCTGTTTGTCGATTATGACCCATTCGAAATATTTCGCACCTCTTGCACCCCTGCTAAAATCGTTGTACTAAACACGCTTGAATTTATTAGAATAGGTTGATTACTGAGCTTTAACCGTTACTGGTTCTCAATGGCGAGAAATACCGGTAGGAAAATGTATTGAAACGGCAGTTATCCAATTCAGAGAAGTTCGATGCAACAGTACAATTGCACTTCACGGCTGATATACCAATTTAGTACCACCAGTTTAACTCTTATTCACCAGTTAACTGGGTTATTGTTCGAGTTTTTGCGACCCCACCAAAAAAAGACCCACACACAATCCAAGTGCAAAGCATTATAGAAATGACAGTGTGCAAATGATTAAAGTACTTTTTATTTAAAAAAAAGTAAACCATTCATAACAATTACTTCGTAACTCGATGTCCGTATTCCATTCTTGCTCCAGCAGACGGATCTGATGCCCAGAAACAAGACAGAAAACACATGAAACGTTATTACCATAACCACAAGGCACTGCCATGTCTAAAGCATGCTGAAACAAATTCGTACCGGACAAGGCATATCCCCACCTAACGAAGTCTTCATGTCATGGCCTCTGAATCGGGTTTCTCTGCTTTCCAAAAATGAGCCCGCCGACAGCTCATGTGTTTAGCCCATTTAATCTGGCAGTAGTAAGGCAAAACCGCAGTTAGCACTTCGTAAAATGTCGCTATTACACTCATTGCTCAATACACGGGCTTGTCAGTTATTAAAACTGTACATCACGTTCTCAGTCGAAAGATGGTGTAAGAGATCATCACGAAGCCTTATAAATGACAAAATGTACAAGATCTAGAACACAGTGAGGTAACTCTTACCCATCCTCTTCGTGGACCTCCATAGGGCCACAGTACACTTAGTGTTCCACGTGGCGACAGTCGCGTTCGAATATTGTTACCATGGTTTCACATTCTGAAAGAAGCAGCGGTCGCAGAAATATTTATTCACGGGAGAACTGAAAAAACGGAGCGAAATGGCCAGTAGGTGCGGATATAAAAACCACAATACTTGCACGAAGCTCCCTCAAATGCCTGCATTTCTGTCGTGCAGTCAAGGCACAATAATTTATTCTGCTTTTAACATCTAGACACTGCCAAACGATACGTTTTAATTATTAACAATTTTAAATGTAGATAAGGCTGATTGCCAACTTCACATAAATAAGGTAATTTTCGTTGTCCACTATAAACGTGATTTAGAAAAACAGCTCACAACTTGCCAACTAATTCCTACGAAAGAGAAACAGACGGTCGGAGTAGCAGACTTTATAGTACAGAGAGGTAGCCCCTCCTTTCTACGTAATTAATTGTAATACCCGGTTAAACGTTCAGGATTATTCTGCCTCTATTTTTTAATTAATTAGGATGTAACAGTCCATAAAGTTATGTGCAAAAGAAAATCTGAATGAATATGAAGATCTACGCATTTATACAACACGTGCGTTTTAAAATCGCTCAAGAAAATGTATTTTATTTGTTCATGAGAAACAAGATATTTCCCATTGAGTCTCTACAAAATACAGCCTTTACTCACAGTAATATCTAAAAGTATTTAATTACGTTCTTTGCTTACATACCGGGCATTTAACTCGTTTTAACCTTGTACCGCAGGAAGTGACGAACATCACAGGGGTGAAAGGTTAAATGTGAATATTATTAAATCGGATTTACTAAATATTAATATGAAGCATAATGTCTTTACGTGTAATTGTTTGTTGTTATATTTTTTCTGTTTTCAGAAACTAAATTAAATGAACAATAACCAAGTGTTCATGTTCGTGCGTTTCCGTCGATTCTTACGTTTTTGCACGAAGTCGCCATTACTGTGTTATGTGGTGTCTCTAATACGACGCTGAAGACCAGGTAGCGACAAGGTAAAACACAACGTCTCCCATAATGACCCGGCTATTTCCACAACACCCATTTGCATTTCAATTGCACGCTTTGCGTAAAACGACAATGCGATTTCACACACCAGCTAAACACGATGGATAAGCTCACAAAGGAAATCCGTAATGACAGCCCCGGTTGGTGTCTCTGTGTCCTTGACGTAGTACTGTTAGTGTAAGTTTGAGTAACAGTCATTTTTAATTATCATTTCATTATACGTATTACTTACGTCGAATAAGACAGGGACTATTCGGCCGTGGCAAGGGCTGAAATGTGTAGTTTCATGTGGACACACGCCAGCCTGAAGAGTATAAGCGGTGTGGGTGCAGAAGACGGCAGTGTGTCTCCCATGGTCCGGCCACACACGCTGTCCTGCTTGGCCTGCATGCATATGGTCCCCAAGACTGGACTCTGCCATCAACATGTGCAAACGTGGCGCTTTAGTCGGGCCGCTGTTAAGAAATATTGGTAGTAGGTAGGGTTCGTGTATTGGCTCCGACGGGTAAAATAGAGTGTGTCATATCAAAGTGTGTAATATGTGAAGTCTGGACCTGCGTTAACTTTTTAAATTGTGGTTTCTGTATATTTGTTTTGTCCCCTTATCGGTGGAACATGAGCCGATTTATTTAATCGGCTTGCTGCTAACGGCTCTGGTTTAATGTACGTCACGCACAATAAACCGGCGCAGAGAATAACCCGATTTACGCATGTCCGACCTGCGAGTGTCACAGAGGGCGCCACTGTCGCGTTTATTTGCTGGCTCGCCGTGGGTTCACGGTAATTTTTCTGGTGTTTTCCGAGGTTTGAGGGTTGTGGTTTTCACTGCCGTTCTCCGCACAGGGCTCGTCATGTTGCGGTTGCCAGTCGTTGGCCGCGCACTGTCCGGTGCGGCTCACACCGCCGGTTTGGCAGCGGCCAGCAGCAGTGGTATGTGTGTAAACGGGGAACGTTTGCATGAGAATTTTTTGTAGCAGTTTGTTGTAGCTTCTGCGTAGCTGCAGCAGATCTGTGTGTTAATGGCTTTTGTGTATGTGATGTATGTGGAATGTTAAAGAGGAGCTAGCAAGATCCAGTTACGGTTAGGTATGGTACTGTGCGATAGCTAATCCAACTTTTTTTAAAGAGCTATAACTTTTGCTACAAAAAATATGGATGAATGTAATGCATCTTTGCTGTAATAGTGTGTCTGCATTCATGGGTAACACACAATTTTCATAAATGCATATTTGTTTGTCAGTGAAATTCTGAAAAGCATGATGTTTCTTTTGTGTGTGTGTGTGTGTGTGTGTGTGTGCGCGCGCGCACGCGTGTGTGACACACACACGCAGTTCGCACAGCTGCGACAGCTGTCCCTAACCTGGTGGAGGTGTTTGTTGATGGGACTCCCGTCATGGTAGAGCCAGGTACCACGGTGCTGCAGGTGAGCTCACCTTGTCACCAGCAAAACAAGTGTTCTGATGTGTTGCAATTTTAAAGCATTACACAGTTTGCATAATGTTTATGATTTGTGTTTTATAAAATCATACTGGCCATTTTAAGAATTGTTAGAAAAGGTAAAGTAGCTTTTGTGTTTTTCTCTTGTCAGGCATGTGAGAAGGTGGGGGTGCAGATTCCACGCTTCTGCTATCACGAGCGTCTGTCAGTGGCAGGGAACTGCCGCATGTGTCTGGTGGAGATTGAAAAAGCACCCAAGGTATGAAGTGCTCCAGGTGGTGGGAGCTGTCATTGTGCTCTGGTTGTGGTATTGCATGTTGATTTTATTTATTTTAATAGCTTATGCTGTTTTCCAGACAACTGTGCACAGCTAGTAGAAGAAGCACGTTGTCAAACATACAGTGACAGCATCCCGTGTGTATTTGTGTGTCTACAGTATGATGTAATTTGGAAGTGAATTTCTTACTTGGAGAACTAGGTGTCAGGCATGAGATTTTGACGTGTGGGTGTGTTGTGATCCTGCAGCCAGTGGCTGCCTGTGCCATGCCTGTGATGAAGGGTTGGAACATTCTCACCAATTCTGACAAAACCAAGAAAGCTCGGTATGTCCGTATCTCCATGTATCCCTATGTGCATGCAGGGGTTTGTTTGTTTTTTTTTATGACAGATAGCTGTAGTGGTAGTGATACAACACCCAGATGCAGATGTGACAGAGAACTGTGCAAGAGTTCCCCAGCACAGAACTGCAGAGGGTCACTATGGTTGTTATTGATACCATCTTGTCGTTCTTCAGAGAGGGGGTGATGGAGTTCCTGTTGGCCAATCACCCACTGGACTGCCCAATTTGTGACCAGGGTGGAGAGTGTGACCTTCAGGTGAACATAAGTAGATAATGATGGCTTTTTCCCCACCCATGACATATGTGAAAAGTTGAGGTCTCTTTAGTTCATCTGATGAAGCATGATTACCATCATGTGGCTTTTCCAGTCTGAGCAGAGCCAACATCACTGCTGCCCTTCACACACATTCATAGTCTCAGTCTGTAATGTTAATATGCCCAGGAGGGGCTGGGCAGCCAGTCAACCTTGGGCCCCCAGAGGTTTTTTTTCTCCACACTGTGGAGTTTTTGGTTCCTCTCTTTCATTGTTGTCTGGCTGTATCTTTATCTTTGAACTTCAGTCATCTACCTGCTGATAATTCTGTATTGTCTGCAATTTCTTTCTGTGAAGCGCTTTGAGACAACTCAATATGAAAGGCACTATATCATAATTGAAATTGAGTTGTCTTTCTCAAAGACCACCATTGTGTGGCTGGAAGGAACTGTGAAACATTGGAGTGGAATGTGTGTTGAGGGTGTGTCCCTTTGTGACGTTCCTTGGAGCGCAGGACCAGTCCATGATGTTTGGCAGCGACCGGAGCCGTTTCACAGAGGGGAAGAGGGCGGTAGAGGACAAGAACATCGGGCCTCTTGTCAAGACCATCATGACGCGCTGCATTCAGTGTACACGCTGCATTCGGTGAGCTGTGCTCCCGGCCCAAGCACGAAAATACCTACTGCACGTGATGCTGGAATGGCACTATATCGTTTTTACTTATTTATTTTTAAGGTTTGCCAGCGAAATTGCTGGTGTGGATGACCTGGGCACAACAGGAAGGGGCAACGAGATGCAAGTGGGCACTTACGTGGAGAAGATGTTCATGTCAGAGCTGTCGGGCAACGTGATTGACATCTGTCCTGTCGGGGCCCTGACGTCGAAGCCCTATGCGTTCACTTCGCGACCCTGGGAGACCAGGTAGTCGCCAGTTCTGCGCCACGCTTCCTCCCAGGCGTGTACAGCTGTGTGGTTGTGTACTCTGCGGGCTGTTTGCACAAGAACAAGGTCGTCTGCTTGCTGTAGAGGCACATTTTAAGAGCAGCCTCTGAAAGTTTGTGAACTTTCAAGATTACTTGGTGCAGAGTTGTCTAGGCACTGATGAGGAGTCTGCTTTGGCAGAAAGACGGAGACCATTGATGTCTTGGACGCTGTGGGAAGTAACATCGTTGTGAGCACAAGGGGGGGTGAGGTAATGCGCATATTACCCCGCCTTAACGAGGACATCAACGAGGAGTGGATCTCTGACAAGACCAGGTAATCTGAGTGTCTCACAGCTGGGCCCCAGCACCACGCCTCTTTAAGGCCCGTGACTCTCCCATGAGCTCACCTTCTACCCACAGGTTTGCATACGATGGTCTAAAGCGGCAGAGGCTGACCCAGCCTATGGTGAAGGACTCCTCGGGTCAGCTGGTGCCCACCTCCTGGGAGGATGTCCTGACACGGGTCGCTGGAGCAGTACGTGTCCATGTTACTCTTCCTCACCGCTTAAACTACCAAACAGTCACACAGTGTGGCTACACAGGAAGTAACCGCTGTGTGTGTTCTGCTATCTTACTGCCATGGTTACGCAGATGTCTGGTTGAAAAATTCACAAGGGATCAGAGGAAAAACATGAATTGTTTAAATTTGATTGTGTGATGTTATGAGAATGTTTGGTTGTTGAACGAAAGCAGGGATGTATGGAGAGATACGGCTGTCAGTGTTGTTTCCAGCTACTTCCTCTGGAAGTATGTTCCTGCTCAGAGCTTCAGTATAAACTCAAAGCCTCTAGCCTGTATTTGTGCTATTCCATGGATGTAATGGGGGCTACTTTTATGTGCTGCAGCTCCAGGGAGCCCAGGGACATGAAGTGGGGGCTGTTGCAGGAGGACTTGTGGATGCAGAAGCTTTGGTGGCCCTGAAGGACCTGCTGAACCGACTGAACAGCGACAGCCTGTGCACTGAAGAGGTCTTCCCCATGGCTGGGGCAGGGTGAGATGGAGAGACAGGGCTCTGTGAAATGACATGTTGCTATAGGTTACAGCACTGCCAACATTCATTCTGGCTCTATTTCCAGCATTGACCTGCGCTCAAACTACCTGCTGAACACCCGCATCAGTGGAATTGAGGAGGCTGACCTGCTCCTTCTGATTGGCACCAACCCACGTTATGAAGCCCCTCTATTTAATGCCCGTGTTCGAAAGAGGTAGGTGGCCTTAAAGAATTCGGTCCAGTCATTGGGGGGTTTTGACTAACTGTAATCTGAAATACAAAGATGCTAATTAGTATTGAGATCATTTTTATGGTTTAATTTCGTGCAGTTTATTGGTTTGTGAGTGGCTCCTCCTCTTGTTAACTGGTTCTTGAATGGCTTGTCTTCTTGCAGTTGGCTTCACAATGACCTGAAGGTAGCCCTGGTGGGACAGAATGTGGACCTGAGTTATACCTATGACCACCTTGGGGCCTCTCCACAAGTATTGCAGGAAATTGCTGCTGGGACACACCCCTTCTGTCAGGTGTGTGTGTGTGTATATAAAACGCGTTTGTGTGTGGTGGAGGGGGAGGGGGGGGGGGTGATGTCCTTTACAAAATCTTTACAT
>JABJVR010000800.1:0-16518 GCA_025773905.1 Chitala chitala
TATATATATATGCTGATTTTATGTTTATATGTTTTGTGGCTTGCTATGGCAATGTCTATAATGCATAAGCTTTGCTCAGTCTGTCAACATTACTATGTTCTTTGATTATCAATAGCATCATGACTCAGCAGATACCTTCAATTCTAATTCCCGAGCTGTCAAACAGTGTGAGGTGTTAATTCTTGAAAAAAAATTTAAGAAAAAAACAAATGTAAGAAAATGGAAGGGTCCTGAACTCCTGCTGACTGAACGCCACTGTACTGCTGTTGAGGAGCAACCAGGCAAGACTGCAGAATGTTCTGGAACAAGCCTCGACCTCAAACCGTAAGAAAGAGACCAGAGCCAAGGCCAACACGAGCACACAGGGGTGGCACTTCTTTTATTAGTAAATTAATTCACTTTGAAAACATTCATTGTAATCATGAGCTGTGTCCCTTCAGACGAAGAGCCCTCATTAATTCTTTTCTGTTGTTTACGCACGCTATACAAAGGCACGTTACGTTCTAAGAGACACGTCTTGAGTTTCGTTTACTTTTCATTTACATTCGGCTGTTGGGTGGATTCCCTTTCCCTAAAGTGAGGGCAAAAAACTCAATCAATGCAAAGAACTCCAGTGTAAGAACGTAACAGTAACCCTTTCATCTTCTTTACCCAAGTGAGCTGGAAACTAATCCAGCATGCAAGAATAAGGTAACACTCAGTTAAAACAGTGTACAAATCCAAGATACAAACAGCCCACAGAACTCGGATAACTGAATACGACACACACAAAAAAGTAAATATATTTAATGCTTAATGTGTAAACGATGACATAATGGAGAAAAGATACTATTTTTTTGTTCTCTGTAAATAGAAGAAGGGGGGGCGTTGGTGTGAATGTATTCATTTTGGGGAATTATTAGAGTGGCATTTCACTGCTAATAAATGTAGCTCCATCACTGACCAGCAGAGGGGGAACAGCACCAGGCAGGCTGCGTAGCACAGTCAGCAGGTCATAAGGTGACAGCCAATATAATTTAACTGCAATTTTGTGCAGCATTGACAAAAGGCCAGGGATCATGAGTTACCACCATATGAAACGATTCTCCTGATTGGTCAGGTTGAGCTGCTAGGTGTTTATGGGTAATGGAACCTGAGCCAGGACTGTGAGTCAGTTTATGATAAAGTGGCTGTGTAAACCAAGTGCTTCTCTGCATGACCACAACGTATTTGTGACATTTTTGTTTCGCTGTGTTTTTTTTTAAGCGCATCTGTAAGTCATATGAGTGGGGATGTGCTTGAGATGTGATGCTGCATCTTATTTTCGGCTGGCTGACGCTGTCAGCGTTTAAAGGCGTAAAAGTTCAGTGTTTAAAGGCTGCCGGGAAAAAGGCCCGGGAGCAAAAAAATGCTTTGGGAGATGAAAAGCAGATTTAAAGGTATTCACCTAAACATGCATTTTTTTTGCAATGGTCAGGTGCTCCCGATCTCACTCACACACACAGTGATTTGGGTTGTCCGTTCCACCTAACCGAGGGCATGAGTAGAATGCACAGGGAGAACATGGAAGCCCCACCCACAGTGCTGAGGGCCAGATTGAAACCCACTACCCTGGAGATATGAGGCAACAGTGTTACCCACAAAGCCACCATGCCCCCCTCCCCACTCGTTATTGTAAAAATGTGTTTGGTACAGTGCTGCGGTTAATACACAGTGGATGGCGTTGTCACCACACACGTGAAAACACGTGTGTTTAGCAGGCATGTCTGTGTGCTCTGCTCACGAGGCTAGTGTTTCTGCTAGTCTCCACACACGTGAGCGTGTGAACCCAACACCACCCGGACCCTAATAATTTTTTGCGCCTCACAGAGCGGTTGGGGTTGGTTCCACCTCAGAAAGGTGTTTGCTGGCCAAAGCTCCAGGTTGTCAGTGACATATACGGTGGTTTTGGGAGAACAAAATGCCATAACGAAAATTGAAATATTCACATTACCCGTGTGTTTTGGTTTCCTAGTTTGTCTTTACACTAACAAACACAGGACTACAACTTAAAAATAAAAAACAAAGTTTTTTAAAAAGAACTCAGTCTGGTTAGCAAAGGGAAACTGAATAGAAGCTGCTACCTATGAAATGCAATATACTGTGGTGTGGATAGTGTACGTCAAACTCAAAGCTAGTAATTTATTACTATTTATTTTGTAATTAAACAGGTCTGCTCAGTCCACTTCATGAAGACAAATCTTCCTGAATGCTTGTCTATACCAGACAAAAACCGCCCTTGTTCCTAAAATAAAACAGATATTTAGCTTGGCCGTGTGTTCTCCTTAGCTTCTGATGGTAATGATACAATAAAATGACAAGTGAAAAAAGCCATGAATAATTTCGGCTTCAGGTTTCCAGGCACACAGAATGCTGGGATGTGCAGGTTAGAAATTCATTGTGACGATTCTGAAAGCTTAATCTTTTAGAATGCATTTTACAGTCCAGAAAATATTAAACACACACACACACACACACACACACACACACACACACACACACAAAACACTAGACCCATTCACTCTGTGAGATATACAGCCTCAGAATTAATATCATCAAGTGTATAAGATGACCTGTAATCAGCTGTGTTGATGTCAGCATTTTGCTCCTGGTGGACAGTAGCAGCTTCGGTGCTGGCACGGCTTTATGAAAACATTCTTCATGTTTATTTTCAGTTTATCTGGGTGGAATATATTAACCAATAGTGGTTATTTTCAGGTCCGCTGTCTTTATTCACGAATGCAAGCCTGGTTTAGACTTAAATGCAGTAGGGATTGCCAGAATTAGCAACATGTTTCCTCATCAAATAGCTACTTACACCAAAGACAGAATGTCTGATTTTATTAGCTTTGTGTAGATCAGTTTGTTTATACCCATCCATTTTGAATGATGTGATCTGATTACACATGTTGTGATGCAGAGTCTGTCCCAACAACTGGACAGATATAAGGCAGGATAGACAAAGAACAGAATGACAACTACCTACCAGAGCCAATCACAATGGGCTGAGCTCACTGGAGCAAATCACAATTGGCTGAGCTCACCAGAGCAAGTCACAACAGGCTGAACTCACTGGAGCCAATCACATTCATCCCAGCTCAAAGGAGCCAATCATGAGTGAGTTCATGAGAGCCAATCACAATCGGCCAAGTTGAGACCCATTCGTTCACACAGCTGCACAAAGTCACTCCAGCCACACAACAGTGCCCAGGAATAGCCACGTGGACGTGGGCAGAGCACGCAATCCCCATGCCACCCACACAGAGCTTGGCAGGCTTTAGACCCACTACTCGTGGTGCTCCAAGACATCACTGTGCTTTTTAAATCTAAAAATAAACCCTTCAGAATATATGAAACGCACTGAATTAGCTATACACACTTGTAATCAGATTGTGGAAATAAGATCTACGACCACAGAATAAGGATCACTAATCCATTATGTATGACTACTGGCCCATAGATATAAACTACATTATGTTAATGTTATAATGTATTAGAAAAAAAAGTCATTAATTGCATCAGCTGTCTTTATTAACTACAGACATTTTATTGTATGTTCTTGTGTTATGGCAAAATACAGCTGGCTGAAATAGCATTACTCAGAATTCCACAAAATAAATACCTCCAGTTTGGACCACCAAGCAAAAATATCACAGCATTATGCACAACGACTATATACTGGTGTAACAGGTATACAACTATATATACGTCACAACCTTGCAGCCTACATAAAACAACCAGACAGAGGGTTAGTCCACTAAGCTAAAAACCTGAGTCCCCTTACATGGGGGACTAATTGGACTCTTGTCCTGATGGCTAGGTGATTTCTACCAAATCAGTTCACATACTGCTACACAATCATGCTAATTCAATATTTACATAATTCTAACAAGTTGTCTATTTTAAATGTATGCTTTAATTTTGTTGACACCTTTTTTATCCTCACTTTAATTGAGAATGTTAGGTAAGTAACAGAAACCTACTACAACGTCTCACTGCGCTTTTAGCTGCCTCTGTTAATTAGGCTAGAGCAAGAGAAAATATCCATAGATCTCGTTTAGTCATACTCCTGGGCATTACTTAACACTCCTGACTAACACCAGCTATTTTTGTTCAGCTTTAGCGTTTATTGATGTGTTCAGTGTATATATAGTGAAAAACAGGAGAAAAAACTTTTAAAATGTTTGAAAGTATGAGGAAATTAGGTTTTATTAAAAGGGAGCCAGGGCAGCATGGTGGCGTGGTGGTTAGCACTGTTGCCTCGCACCTCCAGGCCTGGGGTTTGATTTCTGCCTTAGGTCTGTATGTGTGTGTGGAGTTTGCATGTTCTCCCCGTGCTTGGTGGGTTTTTTCTGAGTTCTCCAGTTTCCTCCCACAGTCCAAAGACATTCAGGTTAGGTTGATTGGTGTCTCCAAATTGCCTGTAGTGTGTGTGTGCGCCCTACAGTGGGTTAGCGCCCTGTCCTGCACCCTATGTGTCCTGGGATAGGCTCCAGGCTTCCTCACAACCCTTAACAAGATTAAGTGACATAGAAGATGACTGACTGAAAGGGAGACAGGCAGAATTTGACAGCAGTCTTCCATGGGGCTTACAGGCAATCAGACATTAAAAATGACTCCTATATTTTGTCCTCAATGTCAACATTCTTTCTAAACATAAACTGTCACTGATGCATTGCTAAAGCACTCAACACACCACTTGGCAAACAAAAGGAAACTTCCAGTACAACTTCAGTCTTTGATATGTTAAACATGTAATCATCAGTTAGGCTTTGTTTAAATAAAAAAATCTCAAGCGAACAATTGCTGTTGTTGATGATAAGCACTTTGGATGGGATAAGATTTTGTACAGAGCAGTGTTCAGTGTAAAAGCTTTGTTTTGCAATGAGCCAGCCCAACTGCTCAAGTTTGGAAAAGCATCTATCATTCAGCAGTTCCTTTCTGTGAGAAATTCAAACAAAACTTTTTTTTTTTTTTTTTTTTTTTTTACAAAGAACTTCTGTTCAAAAATGACTTGGCCCGGTAACAGTGACGCTACAAAACCCCACATTGTAGTTATATAGTTTTGATTCTCAAGCTATAAAACTGAACATTTTTCAATAAACTTTTTCTGTTTTCTGTTTGACAACTTGAAACAATTACAGCTTTGATTGGTCGTTCATCCGATGGCTTTGCTGGAAAAAAAAATGCCAAACTGTAACCTCAGCTTTGCACGAGAAATTACTCTTTTGTTGTTTGGTAGCTGTTTTACATTAATATTTTTTAAATTTTTGTATATATTTATTGACAGAATCTAATATATGGTAAGTAAATGTATATAACCTAACAGTAAATGTGTAGAATGAAAGTCGGATTATATTCATTTTCAGGAGGAATTGAATATATAGTGAGCCAGTGCTGAGAGTTTTGCATAGGGACACCCCTGGTGTCCACCTGATATCGTACCAGTTGTGTCACTTCCTTCCATAGTGACACCATATACATATTGTACTATTATTTCAGCTATTAGTTTTTTGCTTCCAGCAGAACGTGCTTTAACCGTAAGTGATATATGTGTAGTTAAATGCGCTACTTGGGAATAAAATGAGCATTTTCGGTTTGGGTCTCCAGTTAAAACTCTCTCATTGATTGATGATGGCAGATATGTCGTACATCTTCTCCGAAGAGGTTTTATAGGCAGCCGGATTGAGCTACATGCCTTCTGCCACAGCAGGGGATCAAAATCAGAAGCGACGCGAGAGCAAGTAGAAGTCAGAAACGTTATATGAGACCGAGCGGAAACGAATGAGGAATGGAGAAATGAAGCACATCTGCTCGCCCTGCAAGCTGCCGTGCTCGTGGACCGCTCTGTGTAGGAGTTTGCAGATAAACTCAGTCCAAGACCAGCGCATGAATTACAGAGTGGGAGTCTGCTGATTGACACCGGCCTGATAGCGGGACTGCTTGGTCTGGAGAAGATGGACCTGCCGTGAACTCGAAATTTACTTCGGCTACCTGATGGCCCTCCATTGAAGGACCTGAATCCAAAACATTCCCTTGTGAAAACGTCTTCCAAGTCACATAACCCTTTTTTGCTGACGAAGCTGTGTGTACCATGAGTATGAAGTAGAAGTATAGTGATCCATATGCATGGATATACGACATACGCCCACCTTGAAATAAAATGCATGAAGTACTTGGGTCCAAGCGATAGAAGGAACAGTACAGGCAGTCCCTGGGGTACGAATCCCATTCCAAGTTGGTCTTTAATTCAAATTTGTAGGTAAGTTGGGACAGGTCTAAATGGTTCTTATGTGGCATCAATTACTCAATGTTTGTCTTAGTGCTACAGTGTGATTAAAATTTGTACATATTTTCCCTGTCTATGCATATAAAGCACTGAAGAAACACTTCCAAATACATCATAATGCAGTATTTAAAATTATAATACAGTACTAATAAAGTAACTACATATGATAGCGTACTGAAAAGAAAAAGAGAAAGAATCTGTTTGTGTATGTGTTTAGGTATTCAGTACTGTAAACAACATTAAAGGAACAGTTTCTATGATAGTGTAGACAGACAAAAATGATTAACACACTCATTGCATCACTGTCTTGCATAAGGAAAAGGGGCATTTGTGAGGTAACATTGTGATAACATTTTGATAACATTAATAACTACAATTCTCCTTCCTCAAACGAACCACTGAGTGCCACAAAGTAGTGTGTGCATTCGTTATTACAAACCACCGTTTTTAACTCAGATTTTTAATATAATAGCCTTTATGCCATTCTGTTTGTAAGTACGTGTTGTCCATACCTCGGACGTTCTTAACCCAAGGACTGCCTGAATATCCACCTTCCACTGCACGTCTGGCATGAAGGTATGAAGAAAAGGTGACGGATGTATGACCTAATGAAGTAACTTCATACCATGTCCATCTGCACAGAGCATGTATGAATTGAATTTCGGCCTCAGTGTGTTCTCTGAAAATTAGGTGCAGATAAGGTGACATTAAAATGTGGATTTTTCTCATTAACTTCCAGCAACGTACACGGCAGAAGGAACCAGACCCATGTTGCTGCTTCATCTGCTGTACTGGATATTGTAATTTACAGCAAACTCTGGAGAAGATTAAAATCAGTTTTAATAAGTGCACTCCCTGTACCTTAGCAGATTGGCTTGTGAAAATGTATGCTATGCCTGCTTTTTGTTATTTTGCAGTTGATATCCTACGACCGCTGCTCAGAGATGGAGAACAGGTTTAAAAAATATGTGGTCTGTAAACAATGCACATAGCCTTTATTTTCTACCATGTTCCCTGTCTGCCAGCCAATGTTATAGAAAATCTTTTTCCTTTTTCTTGCAAATTAACAAATTTAGTTGCCAGTGTGCTTTGGATTTTTAGTGAGCTTCTAACTCACCACAATGACGTGTCGGTTTTAACCAAAAGATGTGTTATATCTTTTAACAAAGGTTGTGACATCATAGGTTCCATTTTTAGCATACTTAGCACGCAGGACTGCATGTTGGGTAACAAGTGGAACCAGAGGTTTCACAACGAAAAGTGCCAGAGCGTGCTGTTGTACTGTTAATTCACACATGTACCACGATTAAAAAGCAGTGTAAAACGCGTACACCCACATTGTGCAAGAAACAGTGCGTAACATAGCTGTGTTGAGTAAGCGAATACTGACTAACATTAGAATGGGGATGACATCTGCAAGCACCAAAAAGGCAACATCTGTTTGTGTGTCCAGGCGGTGTGCAGGGTGATGATGTGAATGACATACTGGACTGCGATTTGAGGCACATTGTTGCGAAAGGCACTATATAAAAATAAACTGAATTGAATTGACTGTACTGCTGTTTGACTGTGAAATGAAATTCTCATTGTCATTTGACTGCCTGTGCATAGTGTAGGTTGTAGGTAGGAAGGTGTAGAGGACAGTGTTTGGGTCATATGACTGCATGGGCGGAAAGGCATGTTCCAGTTTCCCCTGTGCCAGTCTCACCCGTGCATGTTCAGTTTCCCCTGTGCCAACCTCACCTTGCCAATCCACACGTCAATGTGGCATGTACATTAATAATGACTCAAAATTATTTTTGTTTCAAGTCAAACTATAAAGCTCGAAGAAGCTTTTCTGCAGATCTCTCTGTGAAGAAATGGCTTTTTTTGGGAAAGCTATAAAGCAAAGCATTTTGGTATATATTTTAACAGGACGCAGTTTATGGATATTTACAGTGTACAACTGTGCAGTCAACACTGATCAGTTTTCTGAAATACGGCAACTATTATTGGGGTCATGACACTTAGAAAAGGACTTCTATCAGACTGCGGACAGTAGTAATTAGGCGAAAAGGACATACAATCATGTTTGCTAAAAACAGATATGCATATTTCTCTGTAAAGATAAATACCACCACAAGATATAGTCTACAATTATAACTAAATAATAAGGACATGTGGCTTCTAGAGTCTTTTTTAAAAGAAACTTTCTGCTTTTCAAATTAAAAATAGACGTCTTAATATTTATCATGCGTTTTATGATTTCTCATATATCAGAAAAATATGCTGGTTATTCATAATGGTTAAAATCTTTCCTTACTTTTTATGGTAGATTTTAACTGTTGACAGATCCACACATTATAGCATTGTGTAGAAAACTGAAAGTACGTCAGATTTATTAGGCCATTTACATACTGTTAAATAATACGTATGAATTGAATCTGAAAAATAAATCAAATTCAGAACACAGGTTAAGGCAATGAATACAGGACTAACATTGCTTTGGTAAGTAGAAACAGACTTAAGTTAAAAAAGTTACATGTGATCTAAATGACTTAGTTATATACCTGGCAAAAAATCAGAAACTTAAAATCGAGTCAAGCAGGCCCAGGAAAATTGTCCCAACTTGATACAGTTACATTAAACTAACACAAAATGAGATAAATTCTGCAGAGCCCAGTGGCTAATACATCATTCAGTGTATTTTATTCCCACAGCGTTGGAACGCTTTGGATGTTTTTAATCTATTTAATCACTTTTGCTGGACTTTCAGATACTGTCATTCTAGAAATTTTCTTTCCAGACACGAACGTGAACATCTAAAGATCAGTCAGCTGGAATGGATTTCTGTCGTACGTCTTCGTCACTCCACATTCCTCTGCACTTGGGATGTGCAATTCGTGCTGGGGAACGTGAGGCTTAAAAGCCTGCGGTGGGCGGGATCAGCAGGCACTGCCAATCACCAGTCACTTAAAACAAGAAAACAAACAGTAACCAGTGGGAAACGGTTTAACTTCCTGCCGCACCTTTCAGCAGTGTAGGTTGTGCTACCCGTGTAGATCAATAGCTTACTACATTTAAGATGTCAACCAAGAGAAACTCATTAGCCACTCCCACATGTGATTTTTACTCCATTGGGGAACTTTCTCAAATCAGTTGTTGTGCAGGGCAGAGTCTTTTTCCAAGTGCCTCCAGGTATTTATTGTGAAGGCCTTCAGGTAAGAAAACCAGGGGCTAAAAAAGATCACATGGAATGATCTTGTGTCATCATGACAGTTAACAAAATATTCTTTGATCATGGTTTTTTTTTTTTGAGAAAACACAATATAAAAACTACAGGCATTAACCAAACTAAAAGAAGACACACTGCAGAACTCACGAGACACGACTCACTTGGGACGGTCTGATACAGAGCAAGGCACAAAAGTGCAGTCTGCATTTTACAGTTGAAAGAAGGGAGAGGGAACAAGTACAGTGCTAGTTCACTTTTAATGTGGTAAAATAGAAGCACCATATTTCTTGTGTGTTATGCATAGGGAGTGTTTTTACTGGTTTCTGTACTGGTTCTGCAGTGTTTTTAGAGAAAATAAATGACGGCTATTATACTACTGCAACCAAATTATTGGGATGAAATTGGTTTTTAAAGTTGGAACCAAACCTGTCACGAAGCCCACTCTGTCATTTTTTGATGAGGGCTGCTTCTTCTCCAAGAAGCTTTTCTTAAGAGGATGTCCTAAGCATTTGGAAAGGATATAAACCATGTCTATCTGCCATGCAAGCTGAAATCTCAGTAAATGCGACCAGCATAAAGACAAATTTTCTGTTTGTTACTCTTCTCTCTTCTGTGCTGGTTTGCTCAAGTGATTGATGTCAAGCGGTTAGTGACAGCAAATAGGGGACTCGCTCGTCAAGATGTTTTCTGTGAAGCAATCTGGCCTCGTGTCACGGTTCAACTTAGTAAACCACGACTCCTGTATCTGTTCAGAAGGGAAGCTGTACATCTGGACCTATGTCACACTGATTTAGAATATCAGCCACCTCAAAACTGTACATCACATGTTATATCTACAACTTTTAAAGACTCCTCAATCCAAAGAAACATTGACAGCATTATTCATAAATAATTTTATCCACATAGAGGTACAGGTCATTTGTAGGTGGAATGGTGGTGTGGTGGTTAGCCCCGTTGCCTCGTACCTCCGGGCCTGGGGCTCGGCTCCCGCCTCGGGCCTGCGTGCGTGGAGTTTGCATGTTCTCTCCCACAGTCCAAAGACAGGCTGGTTAGGTTAATTGGTGTTTCCACATTGTCCTTGTGTGTGTGGTTGGGCATGTCCAATGACAGATGGAGTGACACATCGGTTGGTAGTCCTTCAGTCGCATCGGTGGCGGTGTCTCTGCCATCCAGCGGACCCTGCCTTAGTGCGGGACTAATGCTAGGAAGTAGTAGTAGAGGTTGTTTAAATCACTCAGGCAATTTAAGTCAAGCTCTCCTTATGAAGTGTCCAGTGAAGCACCATGAAATTTCAGTCAGGTTGGGTCCCTTTACCAATGTCCTGGTTACAAGGCCACACGTTTAGTTGAGATGCCAGGAACATATGAAATGTACATTATGAAATTTTATTTACATTTTGAGACAATTTAAAAGAATAAAAGAAGAGAAAGCATGACCATTCTCAGAAATGCGCAGTTTTGATTTTGAGGGACATGGATTTTCTAAGCACCTGTCAGTGTAGTGTTCTCAAGGATCTTCTTCCTTCTTCTTAGCAACCTGTCCTTCCTTTGAAAGAAGCATATGAATGTACAAAGAATTCGAGGATAAAAAAACTGAATGATTCAGCCAGCAGTAAGCATTAAAGGTGAAAACTTTTACTCTTTTGACTCACTTGGGGCCCTGTGGTGGGTTGGCGCCCCGCCCTGGGTGTCCCCTGCCCTGTGCCCTATGTGCTCTGGGATGGGCTCCAGGCTTCCCCGCGACCCTCACCTGGAATAAGCGGTTAAGATAATGGATGGATGGATGGATGGACTCACTTGGGTAAATATCACAGAAGTGCAATGAACACTGACTTCCTTATTACATTTCATTCAAACTGTCTAACACTAATAAATAACCTACATTGTTTTTCAATGGCTCAGAGTTGTAGTTGTCTCTACATAGACTAATTGCTATTGACCTGATGTCCTAACAGAACCACAGGCAGTAGCATTAAAGCCTTACATGTCCTTATATAATCCTGTTTGTTTACAGTTTTGCTGGAGTTGATTTTAGTCCAGGCTACCTTTATAACCCCTTATGTCAAGACTGCCTTAATGAATATTTTTAAGTTATTAAAATGGGGGAAAAAACCAAGTTGGACATAAACAGCAGCAGCAGTTTATTTCTCAATTCACTTTATATAACATGAAACACCAACGGTCCCAGCTGAGCCGTCAGACATGGTAGGGAAACGGCTCTCAGTGGAGCGGCTAAGTGGAGTTTAAGGAAACACAGGTGGACGGACAGCTCTGAGCTCAGTAACTGCTCAACTCCTGCTCCTCCAGCCTAGCGTAGCCATAACGCTTTTTTTGAACGCTTGGGTTTTGTTGACCTAGGCTTGGCGTGGTCTGGCTTACATGAACAGCAGCCAAGTGTAGCCAATGCCTCCATACTTTTCAGCCTGCATTGGCCTGGCTTAGTATGGTTTCACACGTTATTTAATTTGTTGCAGTTTGGCTGTGTGTGGACTCAAAACCTGCAGTGTCGCTTTGTGTGGATCAATTCAATTTATTTTTGCATAGCACTTTTCATAGCAAGTTGTTCCAAGGACTTTACAAGAATGAACTACAGTTATTAAAAGTAATTACAATAGATGGAATAATTAAAGTTAAATTAAAGCCAGATGACAACAGAGGAAAGAATCCAAAAACTTCAGTATGGAGAAAAAAGCCTCTGGGGTCCAAGGTCTGTTTGTACTGGTTTGGTGTGATTTGGTGTGGTCTGGTTGAGTTTTCCTTCAAACATCATTGTTTGCCTAGTAATGATGTCCAACTCATCAATATTCCATCTCCCTGTTGTCTATGGTCCTCGCCCTTATTCACGTTACCCTGATCCTAGTTATCCTGCTCACTCCTCATGTCTTTTTCATGTCTTTGCCTCTGTCATCGTCCTGGATTGACTTCACTGGCTTCCCGAACTCTTGCCCATTTTCCCGTATCACGTTTATGGACAGCTTCTCGCATTATTGGCTCTTTGAATAAAGAGATCGGCTCTGCAAAAAGGGTCCTGACTCCCCGTATGCTCTGTCCTGCGTTACATAGGGACATTGAATGGAACCTCCTATCACTATTGCCTAGGTTTCATGTGGCTTGACATAGCATGATCTGGATTGCCATGGTTTGACTTGGCTTAACAAGGTCTGTCTAACGGGTGTCCAATAAACACGCTCCCTTTGTTCAGTGCGATGGTGAGTGAGATGGGTGTCACCATTCCAGCTCTAGGTGGAGCGTCTTTAAAAGACCTTCGTATTTTGATCAACTTGCAGTGCGAGAGGACATGAGGGTGGTTGGTGCGATGGAGGAAGATGTTAGAATGTGACAAATGATTGCTGTGGCGACCCCTAACGGGGGCAGCCGAAAGAAGGAGGAAATATGTTAGTCAGCCTCAGTACAGATTTACCGCGTCACAGTTCTTCATTTCTGTGTCATTCCCCTACTCAGCGTCTAATATTTTAGGGTGTGTGTTAAGGTCATCCAAGAAATATTTGAAATGAAAATGAAAAAGAATATATTCCTAACACAATACAGCGTAACAACGTGGAAGGGAAAATATTCAGCTGTTTCCACTGCAAAAAAGGGCAGCATATTTTAACAGCTGCGAACATATAGGAATGTTGTATTACACAACCAGTACAACAGCGAGACTTCCCAGTGTAGTGTAACCAAATCTTCAACACTGGTGAATTATAAATGACTCAGTGAAGATGGGAAAAGCAAGAACGCGATGCTAAAAAGACCGAATACAATGTAGCATATTTTAAAAACTGAACAAGACCTAAAACACGATATAGTCCTAATTTAAAATACAGGATATAGTGTAGAATATTGTGATGTAAATTATGATTAAAAGTATTGTGAGTAAATTGTGAGTAAAATAATGGCTGTGATTTAAATTATGATATACTGTAAATAGGAGGATTTATTCTAAAGGGAATAGTATCATAAGAGAAAAACTGCCTTCTGACCTCCTTCATTTTATTTGGTCCTGAGTATAATACCGGATGAGGCTTCGAGCCTTGTTACAGACACTCTATTACGTGAATAATCAGTCATGCAAATGGTTTGTAAAAGCACAAAATGCAAGTACAGATCAACTCTCTCCAAACATGCAAGATTTCAAGAAATCAAGAAACTGAGCTTTAATTTATGACAAGAAATTATATAAGGACTATTTAGTTAAACTTGGATTTCAATGATCTCCATCCAACAAGGACTAATAAACTCAGACTCAATGAAATTAGTAAATGAATTGTCTAATGAATAAAAAGGACACTTTTAAAGTTCCCTAGACAAAGTTATGACACATATTAAACTGTATCCTTATTTTGGAACAGCTTCTGAGACACGTAGATATTGCAATGTGACCTTTCATAGTTTCACAACAGAACACTGTAGAGCAGCCAGGCCAGACTCTCTACCATTAAAACTTGAGCACATTTCAATGACAAAAACAGACCTGTCTCATGTGAAACCTTAAGCCACCAGAACAAAAGAGATCTTCCTTGTGCAAAATAAAATCGCATTTAAAAACCAGAGATCCTTAAATTCCTGTACCATTTTGTTAAACCATTACCAGTGTACATGAGGGGACCCTTTTCATTTTATGAAGTACATCGCAACTTTATCTATTAACCAGAGAGCCTGTTTTATCAAGTAACCCTACCTGACATTAAGCAAAGGAGAATAGGTGTAAAATCAATTGTACAGTTTTGATTTTCTATCAACTGCAAGAAATTCTGGGCCATATTCATATATTGATCCTAAATTTTGTTTCTGATTATAATTATTATCCAAATTATAATGATAATCAATATGCAGTGCCAGTAATCAAATCCGAGAGCACAAGCTTATTAACTGTGCTCTGACCATATATGTGAGTATATATATGTATATACAGTATATTGACTGTTTGCCATTTCTTGTACCTGATTCTTGTATTTATGAAAAGCCCTAAGTGGCCTGTATTGTGTCATATGTTTTGTCGTTGCGGACTTTCTGCTTTACAACAGGGTCCATCTTAGTGGCCAGTCCAGACATCATGTGACCGTGCCCCTCATTTTGGCGAAGAGCCACCTAGAAATCAGTACAGTGATGTAGCCCCATTCCGTCTGATCGTCCAGAATGGCAATTAAAGCCAGACAGGAAAAAATGGTTACACTGCCCTTCTAACAGAGGACCGGGATTACCTGCTGAAGGCTTTGTAAAGGGATTTAGCTATATTAGGTGCCATGGCACGTACACGAACATGTCTGGTTTGAACACAGGCAGCTGAAAGCTGGTAAATTAAACCCAGACTGTATGAATGACCAGTCTGTCAGTATGATTTACTGTGAAGAAAACCTTTAAGCCTGTGTTTCTCAACCTGAGAAGCTAATGTATCTCAATCTTGTTCTGAGTACTGCTCTAACTGACACTGAGTACTGCTCTGCCTCTGAGGACTGCTCCGACTGACTGTGACCACTGCTCTGACTGACTGTGACTACTGCTCTGATTGACTCTGAGTACTGCTTTGCCTTACACTGAGTACTGTTCTACCTGACTCTGTCAGACTCTGAGTACTGCTCTGACTGACTGAGTAGTGCTCTGTCTCACTCTAAATACTGCTTTGCTTTACTGTAAAAACTGCTCTAACTAACTCTGAGTAGTGCTCTGTCTGACTCTAGGGACTGCTCTGACTGAGTACTGCTTTGCCTCACTCTGAGTACTGCTCTCTTTGTCACTCACACAGCTGCTGCTTCTCTCATCATTTTCAGATTCAATCTGAATACTGTTTCTGATGAATTGCCTCTGGATTTGGATGCAGGATTACTAATTTAAAATCCATCCATTCCATTTTATTAAGGAGAACACACCGGCAGGTGCATTCTGCATATATTGCTGCCACAGACAGACAATCATGGGCAGACATGGCTGTGTAAATGCATCTACAGATCTTTTCTTAGACCATGGGAGGATATAGGGCCGGGAGGACAGGGCTCATGCTGAAATCCAATTGGCCCCTTTAGTGCCCGCCTCCTGTCAGTCATCAATACTTCAAAACAGAATTATGAATCAATGTAAGACACATGGTTGGACTCTCTATGTTAAATATGGTCCCTTTGTGGCCCCTAAATATTTAAAAATCCTACAACTGTCCCTGTCTTAAAGCCATTTTATGAGGAAAAAGTGCAACCCAGGTCCACTTGGATTAAACTGGGAAGATATTCCCAAACAGCTGCTATACTGGGCACCTTCTGAAGGGTCGAAATACAAACCCCTTAAGAAGCACTGCATTAGAAGAGACTATATAGCAAAATACAGTAATGAAAACAAGAGCCTCACTGATAGCACATGAGGTTTCCACATCATACAAATTATGTGGAAAGAAATAGACGCCACAAAAAACAGTGATGCAAAACATCATTTAAAAATCGCAGTATTTTTGTCTTAAATAAAAGAATTACACACATGACCTCTTGTACATAATGTTGCAAATTTATCTGACATAACACATGCAACTGACTATGAAGCTAAGCCTTGAAAACAAATCTGTTAAATTCAGGGGCTGGTTTCCATTTGCTCTCTGAGCCATCGAAGTGCACGTTCATGCACATGCAAAGGCAACGGTCTTTTCAGGGGAGAACAAAAAAAAACATTTGCATGTAATAAAATGAGAAAAATTACAGCAAATATAGATCCTTGCTGCTGTTGACAGCTGTTGGACATTTACACAATGACATCTGAAACAATGTGGTACTTGTGGATAACAGTCTGTACAGAGTACAACAGTCTGTATAGCATACAACAGTCTGTATAGCATACAACGGTCGTGTACAACTGCCTGTACAGTGTACAACAGTCTGTATAGCATACAACGGTCGTGTACAACAGTTTGTACAGTGTACAACAGTCTGTACAATGTACAACAGTCTGTATAGCATACAACGGTCGTGTACAACTGCCTGTACAGTGTACAACAGTCTGTATAGCATACAACG
>JABJVR010000801.1:0-20425 GCA_025773905.1 Chitala chitala
TTGCATCCAAAACCATACGGGTACCAACACACCCGGGCCCCCCCCCCCCCCCCACACACACACACACAGACACACACACAAACACACACACATTTATGCATGTATATATTCCATCTTTCCTCAGTCCAGCACTATTCATAAGTATAAGACTGATGGAAATGAAAATTATGGTTTAAACCTTTCATACATTAACAAGTGGAGTGAGCCTAGTCACACAAGCCTATTGCACTAACATTATTTATGAGCTGCTTATTGCATAGTGGGAAAGTTTCATGAATAAAAATGACCACAATGCTATATATTCCAGTGTTGGAACAGAGGAGTGGATTTTTATACTTCCTTATGACAACCTTTCTCTTCAAAGCTCTGGGTTTGATACCAGTCTGTAAAAAACGAACCTTGATTACCATCTAAGATAAGCAGCCAAATGACAGAAGGTAGAATAGACTTGTTTATGTTTATGTGTTTTTTTATTTATTTCCTTTATTTATTTATTTTTTTGACTGCAGGAGTGATTCTCAGCCCTTCCGGACCTTGGAATGATTGGTGTTTACATTTTATTTTTCATCGCAAAGCTTTTCTGCTTAGGCAAGGATTAATTCTAAAAAATACACCTGCCCGCGCAACAATGTGTAATATTTCCTCAACTTTCCCCGAGATTGTCAACAGATGGGCTTGGTGATTCAGCGGGTCAGTTTCTGCAGGTCACATTCTGGGAAAATCCATTCCTGCGAATACATTTATAAATATTAACATCCCATGAAATATGTAGGTAATGCAATTCTGAGGCTGGAATACTGATGCTACTGTGTTATTGTTTGATATGAATCTCGTCTCCAGTAACACACCAAGAGTAATTACACACACACTAAGCAAAACCATGTGGAGTTATGGACAAAAAAGATTAACAGGAAAACTGAATGTAAATTTTAAGGATCTACAAATGAGCTATGCGTCGAATGTATAATAAAATTACATTCACACTTCAAATTTACTGTTCAGATGAAGTAAAATGTGATCTCGACTATAGTTTGGGTTAACAAGTCCATGTATTAATTAAGGCCTTTTGTGTGTGTGTGTGTGTGTGTGTGTGTGTAGGCAAAAAACACTGTAAGGTAAACAGAGCTGAATGAATCTTGTTTTCGAAAAGCAGCACTTGAGATTGAGATAATGCATTTCCCAGGACTGTAAACTACAATCAAAAGTCTGTAGACGGCGCCTCCTGGACGCTAAACTTGGACCGAAACCGCAGGCTGGTGAGCAGCAGGTCAGCAGCCCATATTGCTCTCACCCTCAACCCCATATTCATTGACCCCTGTGCGCAATGCATTGTGGGCCAGTTTTCGCAGCGCTGCTGGTTATACGTAATAGCTGCCTGTACGTGTTAATATTAAACCACGGCATCATAGTAGAGAGAACGAAAAAGAAACAGCAATGATCAAGGGCAGCAAAAAGTTTTAATATTACAACAACATAGGAAATGAATGGAATAGAACAAGCGTGAGCTGAACTTTAATGCGCATGCTCTGGTTAGACAGAATTTATTTAACTGCATATTCATTCATTTCTTTACAAGGTGGGAACTGTATTATGTTTAGATTTTCTTTTAGCGTTAGCTGTATGATTGGACGAACATGTATGCTTTGATTTCTCCATTGTACATCTGAAATTTACCTTGTTAAAAAAATTTTAAACTATGTTGTGCAACAAAGTACGGTTTCAGTTTCAAAACAAGGAATTAAAATAGTTTTTGCTGACTCATTGTGTAAATATTCATGTGGGCATATGCAGTATAACTTATTTACCCACTCTTCTTCCAAAATAATCCCCAACATCCTAACGTACAAGGGTTTTTTTTTTTGATTGACCCAATCCTAATTTAGTCTTTTTAAGTCATGTTGAATTATTTTGCAAAAAAGGATGCATCAAACTGTATAATTCAATTCCAAAAGGGGGGGGCGGTGTTGGACTACCACATTGTGGAAATGATGTCCTTTGCCATGAAATTGTTTTAAGATTGGCTATCAACACTCTTGTACAGTAGGCTGATGGATCATTGCATGCATAAGACTTTATGGATGAGAAAAGAGGAGAGACTCTCTGTTTGGCAGACTCCCCACTACACAGGGCAATATACAGGTCAGCATTTAATGTTTCATTTAATTAATTTCTTTATAGCTCTTTTTATTCCGTGCTAATGGCTTCATGTCCTGATGCTCCAAAGTATTACCTCAGATGTATACTGGAATGATCTGAAAAAAAGCTAAAATATATAAATAAATAACACATAAAGAAATAACTAAATAGAGTTTTAAGAATTTACTGTTTTTTCTTTTTGTGTTCACAATGGCAAAAGCCTACTTAGAAATTACTGATGTTCAGGAAACTCATGCTGTGCAAAAGACCATTGTTGGTTTATAAAAGGTAGAATAGGAGACATGTTTATTGACAAGATAATGTGTGTGTGTGTGTGTGTGTGTGTGTGTGTGTGTGTACTGTGGGTAGGTGGTGAAAAGCAGGTGTTGTATGCTGCTTCATGTAGGTGAGAAGCATTTTAGTGCACCTGTAAGAAGGCACACCTGTGGATGAGTCTTTAAAATTACAGATAGTAAAACAACAAGTTGACTGAAAACGAGTCTTTTATTGTGGCTACATCTCTGGACAGAACATGCTTGCTTTGTGAAAACACATGCTGCTGTGTCTTGTAAATATTGTACAGCATTACCTGCCTGCGTACCTGTACAGGTGTGTGTGTAAATGAATGTGTGCACACAGGCTCATTAGTGCACAAGACTTATATGAGGGGAATTTGCCGCCTTACATTAATTTGGCTATGTTTGCCCGAAGAGAGGGGGAATTGCAATAGTGGCATGGCCAGAAGTCATGGATGTGAGAAGTGTGACCAGGGAAGGGCATTGCAAGAAGTCATAGAGGTGACAGGTGTGGTCAGAGATGTAAGAAGTGTAATTAGAATAGTGAGGGGTCTGATCAGAGAAGTGACAGGTGTGGGCAGAGAGGTAAGAAGTGTAATTAGGAGGTGAGACGTCTGATCGGGGGGCCAGGTGTGGTTAGGGGTGTGAGAAGTGTGGTCAGAGGGCTGGACCAGAGTGCTGCATCTATATACTCCATCCGGAGTTGACGGTAATCCTGAAGATTCCTCTTCTCTGTAAGTTTTGAGCCTGCCCTGGCACTTTTTTATTCTCTCTCCCTGGCCACTGTGGTTGTGACTCAGACATCTTTCAGAAAGGTGTAAAGACCTGTCATTGTGGCTCCCTCCTTCTCTGAAAACCTCAATTTCTCGTTTCAGCACTGGACAGCGACCTTAGTCAAGAGTACGTTTTTTTTTTCCACATCACAGTATCTAAGTTCAAGCGAGTGCCAGGTTTAGAGGTAACCATTAAATATCTCTGCAGAAGTCATAAAACACACTTAACATTTTATAATATTCTAATATTTGTATTTATAATGACTTCAATACTCTTAGTTTCTCGCAGTTCTACATTTCTGTGCTACAATGTCAAAAACATTTAAAATTTAAAATAAAATAATGTTAAAATAATGTTCGCACTACATGAATTAATTCCTGCTTGTGTTTCAAATTGCGTGGCTAATCAAAGTTATTTAAATAAACGTTAAAATGTCTGAAGGTAAAAACAGCCATGTTGAAATAGAGAAGTGTTCTATATTAGTCTGTCAGGAACAGTTTAAGACTAGCACTGTGACTGAGAAATGAAAACTGACAGATAAATAATAATATATACAGAAACATGTGAAGGCATCCTTGTCAAGGTCTACTGGGTCAAACAGCAATGTGAAAGAATACTATGAAAAATAAACATGTAGCGCAGTAAAACACAGCATATGTATTATATTATATGAGAATCAAAAATACTGATTGTATACGAACTCATGTGTACTACTTAAATACAGGGGTGAAAGGTGAAGCATCATGACCAATATGATCATCAGAATGGGCATTCATGTGTAATGTCATACCCTAGCCATCACCAGGGCAACAGGACAGCCCCTCCCTTCTCATGAATCACAGCTCATTGTCTTATTAGCAACATAGAACTGAAAGCAACAATGAATGCTTAAGTGCGTAGGAGCTCAGTGGTCAACCACAGTGAGTCATGAAAGAGCCAAGCATTCACCTAGCCCTGTACATGTGCCTGTTGTGCGTTTGAGTGTCTGGTAAACTGGTTACCAGTCTCTCCAGTTCACTGCAGCCAAATCCGTCTTGTACCAGATGGCCACACCGGGTCTAGCAGCTGAAACTAAAAAACCATTACAGGGCAAAGATTAGGGTTTCCATGGTACTGTGCTAATGTCTCCATGTAATTAAGATTTTGCTAATTTTTATTATTAAGAAAAAAACTCCAAAGAAGCATTAACATTTTAGGACTAATTTTGTGACTCGTTAAAGTGCCTTTTTATCCTAATGGGTTACTTCAGTAATGTTGTAGTAGGAATATTTCTGCCTTTCTGCCTTGGCTGGTGACTTTCTGTCAGAACACCTTGCAGACCAGGTACCAACAAAAAAAAAACATCTTCACCCAGGTGAAGTGAAAGGAAAAAAAGACTGGAAGCTGTGACACGTTCGTTTGGCGTCGCTCGCTGGTGTGTAACCGGGCGAGAACTTGTCACTGATTAAGTGTGTCAGCAAACTCCCATGCAGAACTGTGCAAATTTTCTTAAAAATGAACAGTTCTGCAGTAATTTGAGCAAATGTACTGTAAAAAAATAGTAATTAAACTACGCTTTCTATTAAGGAATGTTTGATACAGAATGAAAATTTGTTTTTTTTTTCCATGCTGATGCTAATAATCCAAAAACCAATGCAATAAAGAATAGAAAGTAAAATTACGCAGCGATAAAGACTGACAAGGCAGGAGATTTGTGATTTCCTCTGTGCTGCATGATTTAGCACAATATCCACCATATTTATGCTTGCCTCCCTTGCTTGATGCAGTCAAAATTTAATGGACCCACCGACTCGACCAGACAACACCAATCAATGCCATGTAGCATCAGAGAAATTAAATTTAATTAATCAGTCACCAATCTATATTAATTGTAGGACATAAACCTGTAGCCAAATGTACATCTGTATGTGTGTTAATGTGTATCAATCCCAAAATTTTACCATATGTCTAATTCTCACATGTTTTGATATGTATGTTTGCTCTCAGCGGTGCCTGTAAGACGTCTGCAATGAGACAGGACGACAGAGAGAAACTTCAGGTAAATGCGTAACTTTTAAAAAGTGTCCAACAACAACACGAGCAGGAGTCCACTCTGTTTCTGATGTTCTTCTGCCTGACTGCAGAGATAAATCTTTCATGTGGCGCTGACTAGATTCCTTCGTCTGCATTGCCTGAAAGAGACCACACATTGGGAACCTCTTTAAATCCTTGACGAGGCACGAGACAGTTTTTTTCCTTGAGGTTCCAACAAGGTGCTTGTGTTTTGCTGCTGCTTTTCCCTTCAACACCCAGATACAGGCATGTCAGATTAAACATCCTGCCGTGTAACCCATGGCAACATGTTTAAGAGCTTTTTCCCCCTCTCTCTTGAGTTTTGATTTTCAGCCTATCAGGTTGTTAAAATATTATGTCTCAATACAGACTTTGTGTCAGGATGTTTATATACATAATGCCGAGATTTTCCGCAACATTTTAATTAGTAATTAACTCATTACAGTTAAACTATTACATTATTCATATTTTACACATCATATTACAAGTTATTGTATTTCATTAATTAGCACTGCATAATTTTAAAACGTAAATGTTGGTGCAGCACTGTAATAACAGTTTTTGCAATAATACAAATATGTTTTCTATATTATATGTAATTCGTGACATGATTAAAAAGAAATTTTGGGTGACAAAGTGTAGCACCAACTGCACTTGTTAGTTATGGTGATAAAAATTGACCACAACAGTCATTTAAAAAGAAAAATATGAGCCAAATGAGGCTGTTTGAGAGAGAAAAGTTTGTAAATGTGTTTTAAATTAAAGCTGAGATCTGTGTGTTTGATCAAAAGTACAATTTTCTAAGAAAAATGTACGCTAGGTTTTAAAAAAGATATAAACTGAATGTTCTGTTCCTCCACCTGTTTAGATCATTTAAGCAACACATTTTCACTGCATTCCATACAATGGGCTCCGGTACGGCAGTGAGGTGGGAGAGTTATAGGACAATGTGAAGGTATATTAACAGTGTCAAACATTCTGGGGAGGACAGGGACAAAGGTCAAGGCTGAGTCTAATGTGTGAAGGGTTTATTCTGGTGGACAGGGCAAATATACTTTGTGACAAGGTATAACGGTAAACAAACATCCACCAACATGGACTAACTAGCATGACTACAGAGCCATAAGATTACAACTGGCAAAGAGCAAACAGAAGAGAAGGGCTTAAGTAGGGAACACAAGGAAATGAGAAGCAGGTGACAGCAATGATGAGCTTAACTAAACTAACATGTGGGGGGAAAGCATGAAGAGCAGCGAAACGGGAGAAAGGGCAACATCTAGTGGACACAGAAGGCATGACAGACCAGGCCATGACAGTGAACTGCTGTGAGAAGCAGAAGTCAGGACATTTTACACAAACAGGCTGGTAATTAGGCATAACTACTGCAGACATGGGTTGGAAAGACATCAGATTGCTGGGAAAGTTCAACTCCATTCAAGGGGAGAGTGATTCTTCAGCCTAGGTCTGCTAATTTTGCCCTACTAAGAACAGACCAGTACAGAGATCCTCCTTATTTACCTTATTTATTTATTATCATGTCACAACATCCAATGTTAATTGCTTTGACGGATATTTTGTAGCCAAGCCCTGTGTGGCACGCTTCTGACTCAGAGCGCGTTGACGGTACTGACTCTACTGTCAGGCCACAGTGTTCAGGCCAATGAGAATTATGGGGATCTCAGCAGCCTGGAATGAGCCTCGGATTTGAACCGCTGAGACAAGAAAGCAAATTTGGTCAGTAGAATCCAGTGCTGCTGGTGGCTTGACAGGGTGCTGACCGGAGGGGCCGTTACTGGAAGCGCACCTCTCCAGAACACATCTGCCCGGAACACGCCTGTCTAAAAGCCTTTAGTGACATGAGCCTGAGTCGGCCTGTGAAAGGTGTTGCAGTGAGAACACGGAGAACGTTCAGGACAAATGTGTCAACGGTTAGCTGTGGCACAGACTTAACACAGGGTGTCATCTGAGCAGCATGAGGCTTGGAGTTCCACCACGTCTTGATGCTCTAGAAACTTCTTCTCGTTTGAGACTGGAAAGTTTGTCAGGAGTTGTGGGGGTGGGGGGGTCAGGAAAGTAAAAGTGAACCCTTGAATCCCAGAGGACTGAGACTCATAAGTAAAACTGTAATGATAACAGTAAAATAAGCGAATTATGAGGACAATGACCTACAAAGTGTTAAAGTGAGGTGTTTGGATAAGGACCAGGATGTCCTTGAGTGTCCCAGGAAACATCTTGACTTGAAACTCTCTGTGAATCACCAGAACAAAGATATGCAAACAGCTAATCGCAAATAATCCCCAAAACATCCCGTGACAGCAATGACATTATCGGTTCTGAGAGGCCTTTAGTTTGAGGCTTTGCAAGGTTTTCTGTATTTGCTGTTTTTGTGACCATTGAGTTCAACATGAAAGAAAGTAATTGACAGTGTTTTTGTTCCAAGGTTAGCGGGATTTCTTAATTAACTATATCCTCTGCTTCTGTCACATGCAACATGCTAATTTCCTGTCACCGAGGTGAGATTCTGCTGCCTCAATTAAAATGTGTAAATCTGTTTGCATGTACGTCTTTAATTGTCCATGTATATGCATGCATGCATGTGTATGTGTCTGTCTGTGTGTGTATGCAACGTGTGTGTGTGTGTGTGTGTGTGTGTGAGCATCTGTGTGTGTCTGTCTATTAATGTGTGTATCTCTAAGTGTGTGTGTGTGTGTATGCATCTGTGTGTGTCTGTCTATTAATATGTTTGTATCTCTAAGTGTGTGTGAATGCATCTATGTGTACCTGTCAGTGTGTGTGTGTGTGTGTCTGTCTGTGTTTCTGTCTCTCAATGTGTGTGTGTGTGTTTGTGTGTGTGTGTGCATGCCCGTGCTTGGGAGAAACTAGTTAGACGAGGCTTCCCAGGCAGCACAAGGATGCTGTCATAACACAGCCACCGCTAGCCAACGTTCCCTGCAGCAAAACGACCAAATTGTCGGCTCCTAGGTGCCTCTGCCTGCCGAGGTCGGTCACCCGCGGCGCTCTCTGCCGAGCCAGCGTGCCAATTTGATCTTGCCTGCAAAGCAGCAGCAAGGCCAAGGCGATCTCTGGACACGGCACCTTGCTGTACCTGCTACAAATGACCTGACTGTGTAATGAACAGCGGCAGAAGAGGTGAGGTGTGGGTACATCCTGTTTCGTTGTTATATTTTGATTTAACGCCATGCTTGCTGTTCTCAGTTATCACATTCTGTTTCCATTACGCCTTACAACTGTAATGTCTGGATTGAGACTCGGATACAAGTAATAAGTCCACACTTTATAACGTCCATCCCTCTATATCAGCACGTTAGGACAGCACAATACGTGCATCATATTTTTCTGTAATTAAACAATGCATCGTGTTTAGTTGTGACATCTCAGATGTAATCATTTTACAGTGGATATTTGAAAGCCCACAGTTGAATTTACTCAGGGAAAAAAATAGCAAAATGAGGATTAACCAGTGAAGAATAGGAGGAGGCCGATGTAATATCTTTGATGTGTTTTATTTCCATAAAGAGAAAAGTGCAATGAAAAAGCAAACTTGACACACTGAGTAACGCACATCGCTGTTTTCTCGGCGCTAGTAACTGAAAATAGAGCGCGCGTTCGGTATATAATTGTGAAAATAGAGCGCGCGTTCGGTATATAATTCTGCCACAAAAAACACCTTATTTTGAAATTGGACAGCGGCGTTTGAATGACAAACACCCGCATTCTGCGTTCATGCAATAAACCATAAACTGCAATACTTGCGAGAATCCATCATGTGACATTTCATCAAATTCCAGACCCGCTTATTGTTATTTTTATATACGCACATACATAGGTTACAGTTTATTATTTTCAACGTACATTTTGCGGCATCATCAGAATATTAGCAGTGCATCAATAACAGAGAAAAATATTTGTTCTTTTCAGTTTTTTTATAAATATTTTTGCTCTCTCCAGCTTAAGGTAGAAATAGAATTACAGCCAATTGGTATTGGCAATGCGGCATTATTTTAACCATGTGTTCGCGAATGAAATAAATAAAACGTTCCCATTGCCTGTTTTGAATGGATACTGTAGATGTCTGGAGATACCTTTGGACTGGGTGAATGGTTTTAATCAGACAGCAGACGGGGGCGGCGGAGAGCAGACCGTATTCTATCAGTAGATCTCCACCCCCAATACATCACCAACAAAACGACTTCCTCGCCGCAAAGCTACTTTAATCTCTGCGCAGCTATTGAAGAGGCCAAATGCACTCTCCAGTGTCCTATTGACAACGTAAAATGGGTTCAGCGGGCTGACTGACAACTTTTTCGACCTCATCAAATGTAATGCGCTGGAGGACAAAAGCACAAATGGAATGATTCAGTCCTAATTCTATAAAACCTAGTCCCGTAAAAATAGCAACACGTTCCAGCCCTAATATACGTTGCATTGTGTTACTGTTGATATTGAGAGATTTTTTTTTTTCTTCCTGTGTCCCATAAAAAGGAACTCCGCTGTCAAGGTTAGTTTGTGCTTCCCATAAAAATGCAAAAAGTTTTAAAACAATTCCCGTAATATAGTTTAATCAGCGACCCATGCTGGAAACGGTTATGCTAATGTGGTTACGGTATCACCATGGTAATCAATCAGTCTGTTTGGCTTCCTTCCTTTTCTTTCTTTCTTTCTCTCTCTCTCTCTCTCTCTCTGCTTGTCTCTCTCTCTCTCCCTCCCTCTGTCTCTTTCTTTCTGCCTGTCTCTCTCTTTCTCTTTCTGCCTCTCTCTCTCTCTCTCTCTCTCTCTCTCTCTCTCTCTGTCTCCCTCCTGTCTTGTGTCAGTCTTTATCAGCAAATAACTGTCCAGTCTCATCCGCTTCCATTCAGGGCCACGGTAAACAGCTGCTCCGTGCGAGTTTGCGTTTGCACTTCAAGCTGACTTCCACACTGGACCCAAACAGCCTGCCCACTTATTACAGCACAGTGACCTTATTGAGAGCAAATAAATAAATAAATGAACTTGACAATGGATTTTTCTTCAGTATGCCATAGTTATAATTAAGGTCTTGTCATGTCTAAGATTTCCAATTACATTTGTAAATGTCAGTGTTAATGTGTTTCAACTTTGGTGGGAAAGTTTTTTTTTTTTTTTTTTTTTTAGACCAGTGCCTAAAAAGGTGAAAATAAATAAATAAAATTAACAGTAAAGGTACTGTAAAAGTCTTATCGACAATAACAGGGCTTAATTTAGCACGAGTTTCAGGCACATCAGAGAGGTGTCGTGTCAGAAAAGGGACCGATCAATGCAGGTGTAGGTTGCTGTTACGTTCCTCTACCTTCTCCCATCAGCTTCCCCCATGCAAGCCACTCATTGTGTTGAAAAGGTAGCAGGGACTGTGTACTAAACCACAGCGAAGTACCGTTAGCTCTCCAGGCTTTGGGTTTCAAGGAAATGACCAATAGAATCAATGACAAGTCCACATTCGGTCAAGGACACGGATTTGTGGCCTCACGGTTACAGACCCATGTCACAGAATAGTTCCTTCAGTGTCACACTCAGCAGGGTTTTAAACCCTGTACTAAACCCATTCCGTTTTCCTTTTAGTTCTTGTGAAATTTTACTAAATATTCTGTCATCGTCTGTGAAACAAAGATGAAATCCATTTCTCAGTAATGGTGCGAGACTTGCACATGCACGTGTGTGTGTGTGTGTGTGTGCAGCAGCCTTATAACCTTAGTATTTCATCAGGTATATATGTAAATCACAGGCATATTTGTTATGAGTGAAGTTAAAAAAAGACATGAGACTCTTTGAAAGTAAAAAAAAAAAGTCACTTGCTGAAGTAGACATTTTCTCATTACTCATTTAGCGGACGCTTTTATCCAAAGCATTTCACATACAAGTTACAAAGAGCTAGCGCTAGGTGTCCTGCTCAAGGACACACCTAGCTGGGCTGGGGTTTGAACCAGCAGACTTTTGGGGCTGGGATTCAAACCAGGAGACTTCTGCCTCCCAGCCTGATGTTCTAGCCATTAAGCACAAAGCTTGAAGTGGTTTACCATCTATCAAAGATTACAAACCAAACCAAAACTGCACAACTGCAAAAACATGCAGAGCTGTCCTGAGGATCTGTGTAAACACAACTTGTACCTGTACACCTGTCCTCATAATACAAAGAAAGAACTATAAACACAGTGAGAAGCACCCTGTAAGAGTAATGATACCCTCTGAACATCCAACGCCAGCAGACAACCAGTGTGTCCAAACAATAAAACACTCGCTAACATTAAGATATCTTAGGAATAGCAATATTTTCACTGCGTACATTAAATCCTTATAAATACATATATACATTTAGAATCACAGTGAAGTGTATGACACACAGCCCTCAACACCATTTAGTGCTGTTGTTATGAAAATTGCTGTATATTTCCTTTCAGTTTGCTAAACAAATGCCTAGGAGTTATTTAGAGCATGTCGTTGTACAAGATACATTTCTTAACAGATAAAAAATTTGGCCATTAATCAGTAAAAGCAAGTTTATTAAATGCTTCTTCTTTCTTGTACAGAACAAATTCACAATATTAATGGGCTTAAAGAAACAAAATAACCGCAGCTGTCACAATCATCTCCTCCCAGAGAATAAACGAGGAGGCTTATGACACTTCATATTCAAAAAAAGTCATTTATAATTGACTCTGCCTAAAGTTAATGCAGTTGGCCCTGAATTCTTTAAATGCCTACAGTCTATATGCTAAGAACTTTAAGGTAAACGTGTGTTTTTCCTTTTTTTAGTTACACGTTTTATTTCAATACATCTTTTTATGTTAAGTTTTATTAGGTCAAAGGAGCATTAGAATATTGACAGAAAAAATGTAACTATGCACTTTACACCTTTTAATGCCATTTATATTATCCACGTTTCAATACCTTTAGAGTGTGAAGAGTTGAACGGACCATCGGTTACTGGCCTATCTGCAGCTATTAAATCTCTGTCATTTTTTCCACAGCCGTCAATGTCAGTAGGACGGGCCCTTTGATTTCTAATTGACCTTGAAAGCAGCGGAAAACGTGACATATTACAAGGTCCTTGCACAAAGGAGAACTTTGAAACCACGTAGATGAATTACACGGGCCAAGGGGAGAGTTTAGACGTGAATCGCAATGAGAAACCTCAAGGTTCTCGAGCAACTGTTTGCCAGTTCCTGACTCCGGTTTCCACCAGGGTTTTTCTGAATCTGAGTACTTTTCAGCCGCATTACTGATGTACAAAATGAAACAAATTAGACTTTAAAGGGCAGCTGAAAGCATGTAGGCTGCAACAAATACCACGAAGCTACACGCGTTTCAGATAAGGAACGCCAAGTCGAATAATTCTCTATGAAAATGATAAACAACCATGTTTAAACTTGAGGTCACCTCGGACAAAAAAGGGTGGCAGGGCTTAGGAATCATGCGGAAAACAAGTAACGTTACAGGAAACAGCGTGCTGTCCGAAGCCTTTCTGCTCCTGGATATCACCAACACCATCAACCTGTATGCCCACTTTAAATATTTAAAAATTGCCTTTAATTGCCTGATTCATCCTCCCCTTTAAGGCCATAAGTTGCCATGATATTATGGGGAAAAAATTCTGTCAAAAGAATATGAAATTTTAAAATAAAAGCCTTATGAAGTTAATATGTAAATGACAATATTTTGTGTACATATTATTATATCCAGCAAGAAGAATAATGTATCTAAGACACTTCTTTTTCTATGATTAAAATGCATTAATAAAATAATCATATTTTATCACATTTATTTCTGATACATACAGAAGTTTGCATTTGGAGAAAAAATGTATATCATACCAGGCTGTTCTTTCACAAGGGATTATGGCTATTTTAATTTTAACAATTCTATCCTTTTAAATAATGCATACAATTTGAACATTTGCAATTCTGTTTATGATCAAAACTTCAGAAGGCAAAAAAAAAAAAAAAAACGCTTTGATGTTCCGTTGAACTCAGAACGTTTTAATTAAACCACGTATGTGAAGAATGAAAGCAGAGTGTGTTTGTGATTGCAAGGAAAGAAACTATCTAAGATAAACGTGCAAAAGCATTTTTTTTCTCTTGAAGGAATTGCCATGCGTCTGGATACAATACATGCAAATCAAAAAAGTAATGTTTGGAATGAACTAGCGAGGATAGCGTTTAAATTATCACACCGTTATGCTTACACGGTTTCTTTAGTGAGAACTGGAGTTAATAAACTGTCATTTGTACTGTGATAATAACCAGGGCTGGAAAAGAAGGATGTTATTGTCCTCTGATCTGCTCAGTGTTGTGTCTCCTTAGCTGTGTTCGTGTAACAGCTCACACATTTCATCTATTTCCCATCCTCTAAATAAAACGATGATATGATCACTCCAACAGAAGAACATCCTTTTTACATCCCTTTAATGTCCTTGGGTCATTTAACCAAAGCAGGCTGAGCTACACCTGAACTATTTCATCGAAACATGCTAATTTTAAACATGTTTCTCATGTAAATACTTGGTGTTCCTTTAACCTCAATGTGTGGAAGTCTGAAGGAAAGCTACTTAAAAATTGTGACTGTAAATGCCCATGTGACGCAGAAAGAATAAGTGCATTAAATTCAAAGTTAGACCTTGCGATGACTCTGCCTAACAGCATCCACAGGTTATTTACAGAAAATGGTTATTTCTGGATAACAAAACAACCAGAACATCTATTACTGTAATTATCTGGAACCTTCATTGGGTCTGATTCTATTTTATTGCTGAAAATGGCTTGTTGCTAGACTTCATACTTCATTCTGTTTATTCAAGGTGTTCATTCAGCTACCTTGCGCTCATCTCTTTGTCAGGAGGACTTTGCCTGCCAGCCGTTTGCGGTGATATCCAGGACACTGCTCATGCACAACTGCACTTCTGTTTCTTGCACTACAGGCAATAACTGCCAATCATTTAGACAACAAAATGTTAGACCACCTGCACACATAGCAGCTTCTGTGTTTGAGCCTGAGTGTTGCCAGAAAATTGTTTAATGTCCCTCTGGCTCTGTCTCTCTCTAACTCTCTCTCTTGCTCTCTCTGTCTCTCTCTCTCTGTCTCCCTCTCTCTCTCTCTCTCTCTCTCTCTCTTGCTCTCTCCCTCTCTCTCTCTCCCTCTCTGTCTCTCTCTCTCCCCCCATTTCTCTGCCTTCCTGTCTGTCTGTTGTCTATTCCTCACCTTACTGTATCTCTCCCTCTGTCTCTTTCTATCTGTCTGTCTGTGTCTGTCTGTTTGTCTCTGTCTTTGTCTCTTATTATTATTAGCAACATTTTTTATACAAAATTTGCAAATAATATTTATTGTAAATCTGTGAATCACTCTCCCGGCACTCATAAAATAAATCTCATTTAAAAAAACACAACAAAATGACCCAAGTCACAGGTAATACTGGCTTACCCTGCTTAAAAAATATATACATACACACATATAAACACCATTGTTTGCTTTTGTTTCCTTATGTCTAACGAATTAATTCATTGAAATAAATTCATTTAAAAAGGCTTGGAAATACCTGTTCAGTCACTGCTCAAAAAGCCTCAGAAAAGTCATATAGAGACTATAGAATGATGTAAATTCATCTAAAATGCCATGTGTAGCTTTTGTTATCTTGCTTCAAAAAGGATGCTGCTGCACTAGAGTCAGTTTAGCACAGAGAAACTAGAATGATTCACAGTCAGGAGCAGTTTGCACACAAGAGGAAGGTTAGATGCATTAAATCTCTTTAGTCTCAAACAAACGGCACAGGGGGAAACATGATCCGAGTGTTCAAAATCCCGAGGGGTCACGTCGGGTCAAGCCTCGAGGCTCCTCTCGTGTTCGCATTAATTCACAAACATGAGGATGGGGGGGGGGAAACCAGCTAGGGACCAGTTAAGATCAGAACAAAGAAAACATTACAGAAAGGTGGACGAGGGCAGGGAATGAATTCTCAAGTAGTGCAACAGAGGCAGCCTGAGGATTAATTCACATCACTGCACCGGATGGAGTTCTACAAACACTTACAAACACACGCAAATGAGCCTGACGGCTAAACAGATGCATCCTCGTCATTTCAAATTCGTCTTCTGCTTCTCGTGTTTTCCGGGCTTAATGGACGGCGACGATAAACCCAAACCAGGAGAAACTGCGATTACTGTTTTGTCACACAAGTCACAAAAGAGCGATTACCGGATTGTGCTCCCGCCTGACCTCTAGCTGACCTCTAAAGTCAACACTAGCTTGCAGCGGCGTCTGCCCGCCCGAAATGTTTTTATCTGTCGTTGCCTAAGCCGGCACGTTCCTTCCCTTTCTCCACAGTTGAAGCACGGTTGAATTAATCTGCTAAAACACACAGGTTCATCCTTACGTGAATGAGTTTTAGGTTGTGCTGTACAGCCCTGAGATGTTAAGGTGAGCAAAAATTACCAATTGTTGGAGTGAAAAAAAAAATTAATGTTAGCATGAAGGAGAGTAAATTGTTGGAAAATGTAATTATACATACTTTGGCGTGATGATTTTATGCATGGGCATCCATGTTATATTTAACAGCTGTTTTAATTGTTTCTTTTTTACAAATTCGCTTGAAACATACATAACAAAATACATGACATTTCCTGTAAGTGTTGTGCATCATTATGTCTGTGTCAACAAGGGCAAATGTTTAGCTAAAAAAGATGGAGTTCTGGCTCCATAGGACAAATTTAATGATTTACTGCTTCACTTTTCACACCTCGACCCCTTCCGTGTCGTTCTGCCGTCACTTTGTTTCCTGTGATCACATCCCGAACTGGACAAATGGTCCCCGCCTTGCATGGGCAGAACTAAGGGACGGGGTCACAGAAGCACTGACCTCAGCAGAAATCTGATTGGTCCCTTTAGTACCCACTTCCTGTCAGTCAGTATTTGCTTCAGAAAATAATTGCATATCAATGTAAAACATACATTTGTCCTCTCTATGTTAAATGCAGCTCTGTTGTGCTCCCACCTGTATTTAAAATCCTAGTATTGTACCTGCATCCTCCTACAGAACAAGCCTCAATTTGTATAACAGGCCCCATTTTGATCAGCAGTGCGCCAAGGTGAAATTTGTGCTCCTGCCCACAAAACAGTTAAAGGGGGTCTACCGAAGTCACGGTCCTCCCATGAGCCTGTTCAATCTGGCCAGACTGTGCGTGCGGGTGTGTGTGCGTGCTTTGCACGTGTCTTTTCTTTTATCACACTCCCACTGACATTCTGACGTGCTCCTCTTATGTTAGAATGAGAGTTTGTGGGTGTTGAAGGACTCAGATAAAAATAAAATATAAACAATAATACAAAAAGAAAAAAATACATCCTACTTACTGCTCTGGCGAAGCAAGATAAAATCCTGTGTACTTATAATGGAAAACAGAAAAACAAGCTGAAACAAACAAACAGAAGCCTTCTGGAATATGGAGTTTTGACAAGTTCTGAGAGCCACTCATGGAAACAATGTTTCTAAATGAAAGTTCACATTTTACATTATTATACGATGTGCACTACATTTTCTCCAGTACTTTGTACTGTACATGTGCTGTGTTTAATATGCTCACACTGCATTGTGCACAAGGAAAAGGAAAGGCAAAACTGTGTGAAAAACGTGTGTGTGTGTGTGTGTGTGTATGTGTGTGTGTGTGCGTGTGTGCAAAAGGTGGGGTTATATGACAATAAGGTAGAACAAACAGCAAAGAGGCATTATCTCCTAATCAACGTCTTCAAAGACAGTCTCATTGCTGTGCGCCTTAGGCGTGGCGTGCTCATCCATGTATGCAGATGAGGCGGGAGGACTGCGTGGAGATGCAGAAGTAGTCCGGGGGCCATGGGCGAACACGGAGAACGGAGGAGAGAGTGGGGAGCTCGCTCCGCTGGCGCGTTAGAACTCACAAAAGCGGAGCTGGAGACGCGGCCTTGTTGTCAGGCCCTGTGATCCTCTTCGCTGATCCAGGAATTAAAAACCAACAGGTGTGCGCGCTGAGATGTTTGGAAAAGGAAGGATGGCCCGGGGGGCTGGGGGTGGGGGGGTGTTCAGCTGTGTGGAAAAGTGTTTGGCATACATTATTCTTATTGCTGGATAAAGTGATGAAAAATGCATTTCGGTACCAGATTCTTTAAGAGCGCATTCATGAACCTTCCCCGGTATTCAGTGCTTTTGTTGTAATTTCATTATTCATAAATCTAAATAGGACACATTGACTATAGACGAGAATTGAAAATGGCTGAATGAAAAGTACAAGTGCTTTTTTTAGTGGTAAAACTGTAAGGAATGAAGTGTAATCAAATTCCTTTGATGGTGCAAGAGGATCCCACACAGCTGTGAGTGTCTGCACAAGACCACTGCTGAAATAGTCAGGGGAAGTAGGTTCTTACCTGTGGCACACACACACACACACACACACACACACGCACACACACACACAAACACACACACACACACACACAAACACACACACACACACGCACACTCATGCACGCACACACACACACACACACACACACACACACACACACACACATACACACACACACACAAAAGAATACAGCCAGTAAGTAAACCATTTACCAAACCAAATTTTAACTTGGAAATTTCACAAGAATGTGAATATAAATATTATAAATTGCAAGATTGCAAAACTGCAAGATAAACAGATGAGTAATTATTATTTTAAGAAAGAGATGACCTCTAAAGAATCTCTGGAAGCTGATGTTATTCATCAATCTTCTGTCACCGATGGTAACTAACAGTGACGTCAATATTCACCTAAGTGTCAAAGTGAAGTTCAAAGTCATGAAAAAAACGTATTTCTCGATACTATATATAATATGTAAAATACATACATGTAAATATTTTACATATATGAAAAGTAAAACATATTTTTTTAATCAAGCCAGAGACAGTACTTTTGCCTGTGGTCAACTGTATATGTTTTGTTGACAGATGTACATACTAAAAGAACTGTAAAAATGACTGGCAACGATAACACACGTAATAGTATACCCTGACCGAAATCCAGGATATTTCATAATGCTTAGACTACAAAAATACTTGTAATACTTAATCATGGGAAAATTTAAGGAGTATTTTACTGAAGAAAGGACTTTGTATCTCCTTTTAGAACACAAGAATATTTATAATGCATACAGTCTGCATTAACAGTAATGGTCTGGGTTTAGGCAAGACATCCTTTATGTTCATGAATACCAGCACACTCATCTATAATATTAATTTTTCTAATTGTTAATAAGTCTATTTCTACCATCTGGTACTATTGAAAACAATGATTTTTGTACAACCTCAACAATATTTACTTATTACAGTTTTAAATAATTAGTAAACAAGAATTACATTTTTTTTATTATTTAAACAGTTGACATTTAGGATAGGCAGAGTTGAATTGGATAAAAATTAAATTAAGGGCCTAGCCCCACTTGTTACAGTTTTGGACAGATTTCATGTTCAGGGCAGGTCCAGGCCGAAATTGTCGTGATGGCAAATTCTCCACGAAAACCTCTATCCATCATTTGAGGAGCACAAGGTAACTAAGGAATACCCGGAGATAACAGGACACCTTGAAAATAACAACACAATCCATCTCGCCGGATCGATATATCACAACAGTTTGTAAATGTTCTTCTGAGAGACTTTAAATGAGCCTGGATGTTGAAAAATAAAACACCCTCATGGGTAAACCATGGCAAAACAGAGTTATTGACTTAGAATTTATTCCTTCATGCACATTCCGGCACAGCCTGTTCCACCACAACTGCGTGCAATGAAAACCGCTGTCACATTCTCGAGCCGCGCGAGTCCTGGAACTGCAGACCGTATTTCCCAGACATAATAATGGTTTTTAAACATTCAGTACCATCAGGCACATTAATGAACATGTGAGCTCTCAGAAAGCATTTCTAATGGAGGGCTAACAAAAACCTGTAATTCTGCTTACTTTCTGGTGCAGTTGTGCTAATAGAAGTGACCTTAATGCATATTTAACTTTGATCATTTCGTTTCCGGGATGGCCGAAATATGAGCAGTGATAACGCATAATGAATCCCTTATGAATATTAACAAAGCATGAATCCATGGTTTGCAGACTGATCATAGCCAGTGAAAATTTCATGGGTTTCCATTGCTTGGTTATATCAATTATTATAGAGACTGAATAGCAATCCTCTGTTAATGATGTACGGCAGGTTCACGGTGGCTGGAGTAACATCTCCAGTGTGTTTGTCTGGTTAAGTGTAGCAGAGTCAGCTGTGTCAGGAGGTGAACTCACACAGCCACAACCTACAGAGGTACCAGACAAAAGAATTAGCCTGCTGAGCTAAATCTTGACTCCACCACTTGGAGGAATAACCAGACGTCTTGCACAACTACACTTGCCCAGGAACATTGAGAAAATAAGATTGAAGTCTCTCTGAACATTGGGAAGGAATATTGATGTTAAAGCGCTTTTATAATTTTGATTACTTACTTTAACTGGACCTTAAGTACCGTTACTTCACTCTGGATTCTTTACATGGTAATATTAGCACTACATTTAAAGTTCTAGCTGTATAAATGATGAGGAATACAAACCTTTAAAGTCAGATGCAGGAAAGATAATACAATAACAAGGAACATCATGTAACACACACACACACACACACACACACACACACACACACTCATTGTACAACTCTTCATCACCACATCCACATCAGTTTCCCATCGTGTTTGGATTTCATGTCTTGCGTATTTCCAGACACCGAATGTGTGGCCTCTTAGTGCCATGGCTCTGTAGCCTTGGACTGTGTGAGTCCTGGCTCCACACAGTTTCACCTGACTACATGAGCTAGTCCATCTCCACTGGTGCTGGAGCCGGGGCCCTGTCGTACTGGAACCCTCCCCCCCAAAACTCTCCAAAGCTGGCCCACTCTCTTTACACAGGGTATTCCAGTGGATGCCAGGCTGACCTCAGCGTACTCCGCATGCAGACTCCACACTAACCCTGCAGCATGAGCCGTCTGTGACGCGGGCCGCCCGGGGCCGGGGGGGGGGGGGGGGGGCCCCCCCCCGCCCCCCGGGCCCGCGGGGGGGGGGGGCGGGGGGGGCGGGGGCGGCGGGGGGGGGGGGGGGGGGG